>VUQK01011075.1:0-10125 GCA_015106715.1 Bujurquina vittata | reverse complement strand
TTTGTTGTAAAGTTTTTTTGGGGGAGCTTTGTTGGTTTTTTTTTTTTTTTTAAGTTTCAAGATTTGTTTAAATTGTTAAGGCAACACTACATTTTATAGGGAAATTGCACCTTAATAAATACAGCCTGTTTCTTCATGTTTGTGACTGATAACTAATAAACATAGTAATGCACATAGTGTAAATTTTGATGCCATTTTGCTGTTTTGTAACTGGAAATGTGCTTCTGATTGGCAGTCAGTCAGTTCCACCGACTGTTCTCCGCTCATTTTCCCATTATCGCTCATACTAATGCAGGTTCTAGTCGGAGCAAGAAAATTATCATTTTATGATGCTTTTAAGGACTCTTGTGAGATTTATGTGTCACCTACTGAACAGCACCCTAATGGAAGAAATAATCAAATACACATGCTTCTTTTAGAGCATGTTTGCACACTGGTGATCTGTCAGGTTAAATCTTAGGCTGGCATACTTTTACCTTAGAGCATTTTTTTTATTTATTTATTCATTTATTTTTGAGGCTTAATAATATGAATACAAATAGTTGCTGACAAGTAAGTATAGTCAGGAGTGACGCTAAGTATTCAAGATTGGTACTGTAGTTAATGGGCTAAAACAAGCAAAAGCTCCCTGTATGGCCCCTTTGAAGTCTACGTGTTCTTTGGGTGCCACATCAGTTGGCTGATCATGAAGGGGGACTAATCCTCCCTCGAGTCCTGTTTATACTCGGAAAGGCTGCTGCGTGCTGGTGTTTTATGGTCTTGGGAATGTTTTATGGCTGCTGGGGGTGTTTATGCACAGGAAGAGAGAGGGTCAAAGGGGTGAAATCGATAGTGATCCTTAATGAGGTTCCTGAAAAGAAGGAAAGGAGAGGCTATGCTGGTGATGAGAGGCTTGTAGAGAGAAGATAATGTGTGTGGCGAAGGGGCTCAAAGCTGAGCTGGCAAAGTAATTGGGCCTCTTATGTGGGTTTTCTAGTGACTTGACAGCTTGTTTATTTTTGCCAAACAGATAATGGAAATCAGTCTATTTCTGACAGTAATAATATCATAAAACAACACACGGTGCGACTGGTATTCTAAACATGATTTTCATGAGAGGCAGGAAATTTGCAAATAAAATAAGCAGCCACCAGACTTGATTTTGCAGAGCACCTCTCCTTTTTTTAAGGAAATGAGTTGTAGTAACCCAGCTGGGTCAGCGTTACATAACAGGCTTACGATGCGACATATGGTGTCTGACCTCAGAGAAAAACATTACATTAACAGAGTTTATGTTTCACGAAATCCTGCGGTCTTTTGATTTTCTGAGGGGACAAAGATAACCCGAGCTTCCGAGAGGAAAGATTCTGTGATAACTGCATCTTAACGTTTTTGTCATCATTGTTTTAAGTTCATCGTTGTCCTCTACCGTGCATGGAGCCCAGCTTGAGCGAGTTTGCTCGGCTGAGTTGTTCTGGCTGCGCTGTGAGACAGCTGTCTGTACAGACAAACACAGCTGATGAAACGCGTGTCAGCTCGTCCACGTCCTCAAAGGATTAACATCCACTAACAGTAGTAAGGGGGCAAGAGGTGGGGTTTATTTCGGTAAAGGAGAAAAAGGCAGTGTCAGTTGGTCCAACATTTTTGTTCCACAGTGAAATATCTCAACAACTACTGGCTGGATGTTTCCAGTAAAATGTGTCAGGATATTATTAATGGACTGGCACATTTACTGCTACCCCAATTCCAAAAAAGTTGGGACACAGGCAAGGATAGGAAAAGTAAGTAAGTAAGTAAGTAGTACCATCTAAAATTGTAGAATAATTTCAGAATAGTGTTCCTCAACATAAAACAGATTTTGAATATCTCATTATGACACCACATAATGTCATTTTCTGAGAATCTGGAGGAATCTCTGTGGGCAAGGGACAAGGTCGAAACTCAGAATTGGATGCCTGTGATCTTCTGGCCTTTCAGGCAGCACTGCATTAAAAAAAACAGGTATGACTCTGTCATTGAAATCACTGCAGGAACACTTCCAGAAATCACAGTTCACTGTGTCATCCACAAATGCAGGTTAAAGCTCTGTCATGCAAAGAAAAAGCCTGATCCAGATACACTGCTGTTTTCTCTGGGCCCAAACTCATTTAAAATGGAACTGAAGCAAAGTGGAAAACTGTCCTGTGGTCAGTTAAATGGGAATTTGAAATTCTTTTTGCAAAATGTCGGCACCGCGTCTTCCAGACTAGAGAGGAAAGGACCAGCAAGACAATGTTAAACCCCATACTGCAGCTATTACACCAGCACGGTTTCTTAATAGAAGAGTCTGAGTACTAAACTGGCCTGCCTGCATAAACCTGCCCGATACAACAAAGAAGACCCAGAACTGCAGAGGAGCTAGATTCATATATCAGACAAGAATAGCACAGAAGCCCTCTCCCAGAAGTCCAGCAGCTGCTCTCCTGAGTTCCCAAACATTTAAGGACTGCTGTTAAAAGAAGATGAGATTCTACACGGTATACATGTTGCTTCCATCAAATTCAAAATAAGCTAATATTATTCTCTGAATGGTACCTTTTCTCAGTTTAAAAATGTGATGAGTTTTCTGGTTAGCATGCATTTGGATAGCAAAAGATGCCTTGAAAATGCATTCCTTCTACAGTGTAGATGTTATACATCAGCCTATTGGCATGGCAATGAGAGCTCTGCAGAGCTTCTATCATAGTTGTAGACTCTTTTCTATGGTGGCTTTTCTGAAATTAATCACCAGAAGTACCGGAAATCAGTTCGAGTATTTTTTTTAAAGAGAGATTGCTAAAACTCTCCCATTCTAGGTCAACAAAAGGTTTGAAGCCGCTGTAAACACACCGTGAAAATGTTTTCCTTTTTCTCAAGTCTTTTATGGAAAAACAACAAATTAAATAACTGAGAAGATAATACGCATTTATTCTTTTATGTTTTTCTCTTTTTTACAGAGCACCTTCCCTCCCCACAGTGACCTGTAATCAATGGCAACGTCAGTTCAGACTCTTCCTCTGACCCGTGGTCCCAGCAAAAACTTCCGCAGTACCTTCCCAGCCCCGCCCCTCTCCCCGCGTTGCGGCATGGGAAGTGTAGGCAGTTTAGTGGAGAGGCCAGATGTGTCTCCGACTAAAGGCAGCCGTGCAGTGCCCCAGGTGAGACCGAAACACACCAACGGGCTCTTGAAGAAAGGCTTCACCCAGAGAGAGCTGCTCAACTACCTCAACATCAACAGGTGGGCTCTGATGTAGTTGAAGTAGTCCACAAGGTACTATAAAACTGACAGGACTTGACCTCAGCTGAACTACTATGCTTCCAAACAGAAAAGAGCCTAAAGCGAGCCCGAGCAGTGATGGCAAGAAGGACATTATCTCTGGCCCCAGTTCTGTCAGTGCACGGGACGAGGATAACCTGTATGCTAAGGTCTACCACAAAGATGGCACTGAAGTAGATTTGACAAAGAACTCACTGCCAAGTGGGGGAAAGTATGAAAAGGTGAATATTTTTCTTTAAAATACTGCAAAAAAAACAGAT
Source organism: Bujurquina vittata (assembly GCA_015106715.1). Lineage (NCBI taxonomy): Eukaryota > Metazoa > Chordata > Actinopteri > Cichliformes > Cichlidae > Bujurquina > Bujurquina vittata. The sequence goes on along the minus strand of VUQK01011075.1, from coordinate 6,591 downwards.
CAAAAGGGATGTATCAAGGTAAAGAAAATGTTAACTTCAAAACTGAACATATTGAATATTTCTAGTAATTTGCATAAAAGTACCCATGCAACAGCCAGTTTGAGGAAAGCTTCTGCACAGATGAAGATGAATAGCTTCCCGTTGTTTCCTTTTTAGGAATGATTTACGATAAGTGAAAGGCTTCTAGGGCTGTGGTAAATTGATCCGTATCACATTTATACATCTCTGGCAGCATGGCGAAACACCCCCATGGCCTGTTATCCAGCATAAATCAGCCGTAAACATCTCCCAGCTCACCAGCACAGATTGAGAGCTTGCCGCTTGCCGTGTTGTGAATTTATTGCACCGATCAAATATCACCTTTTTTTCCTGCTTGAATTGATCGACGCTAAAAACATAGGGAGGTGGAACAGTATTGATTTAATAGGAACATTGTGATTTATGAGGAGCCTCACTACCTCTTTCTGCTCTCTTGCTTCTTCTCCTTTAGGCGCGTTTCAGGTCTTCGGCCTTTAAGCCCGTCACCCCCAAAAATTTCAGCTCCATGCAAAACCTCTACCCGTCTTCCAAATCGGAAGATATGGATCACGGTCTTTCTAACGGCTTGCACAGAGCGTACGCCCATGTCCCCAAGGCTGTCTCCACCTCGTCGTCTTCTTCCTCGCCTTCACGTCACGGAGGGCCAGCATCAACTGGTAACAAGGTGAGCTAACCTTAAACCTTCATCCATCCAGTCATTACCTCTGCCAAATAATGCCTGTTTGCATGTCTGTTTGTCCTCTTGTTTACTTTCCTGCTTGCTTACTTTAATTAAACTTGGTGGAAAGCTATGAGTAATGAGCCAGGCGAGCAAGAATACAGATGCACAACAATTAGCTACGCCTGACTTTTTATTTCATTTCCATCCATTATTTATGGCTAAAATTAAACCTTTTTTCAGCTCATTAATGCTACAGTGATGAATAGCTGTATAATTATGACTGTGTAGGCCCTCTCCTCGGTGTGTGGGATGAGCCAGGAAGATGACAACCTGTCAGACTCGGGCCATAACTCCATGAGCAGCCTGCCGCCATACCGACCTCCCTTCCGCCCACACCTGGCTCACATCAGGTCGGCTGCAGTATTAGTGTCTTAACTATACATTAGACAGAAAATCAGTGTTGCTAGAATTGATTTTTCATGCCTAATGAGTGTGTGGGTTGTGATAAAGGAAGAAATTTTAATGGCCTTTGTGGATTTTTTATACACTAGTGCATCTATGGGCCACATCAACACCATCGGTTCTCTGGACCGCACATCTATGGGCATGAAGGCTGTGGGGGCAGGGGGCGTGGCTATAGGGGAGATGGCGTGTCGAAGCATGGCCACTCTGAGCCGCCTGGCTCCATATGGAGGGGAGGCTCCACCTCCTTATGAATGGACGCTCTCCCTCTCTGTGGAGGAAGTGGTGAGTACTGAGAAGAGTGAGGAGCCTGTGGAGGTGTAGGTATGATTTACAGATTGCTAAATGATTCACGCTGTTGTCTTTTCCAGGTGCGGGATTTGGAGGAGCGCCTGGTGGAGAAAGAACATGAACTCAAACAGATGAAGAGAAACCTGGATGAGAGCGAGGGCGCCATCGCGCAGGTGAATCTAATCAGCTTCTTCTTCAGCTTCAGTCTACATACCCATCTGCCTCCCCTTTAAAGTCTGACCCCTTCATCTGTTCACCGCACGCAGGTGTTTGAAGGGAAGCAGCGTCTGTGGGAAAAGGAGGTGGAGGAGCTGAAGCGCCTGTACGCTGCCAAGCTGCGTCAGGTTTCCCAGCATGCCCAGCGTTCCCAGCGCAACTTGCAGTTGCAGCTGTTTAAGGTCCAACAGGAGAAGAATCGGCTGCAAGAGGAGGTCGACGGCATGAGAAAGGAAATGAATCGAGAGGCTGGAGCAATGCCCAGGCAAACCAGTCCAACCCTGGAGGAGACGCAGTGGGAGGTGAGGCTGTGGAAGGGCAGTCCCAGTTTATGGCAGGGAGAACACACAAGATATCTGGATTCCTTGTTTGTCCTCTTTCAATTATGACAATCCTGATCCCCCTTTTCGCCCATTATTGTCTCTCTCAGGTTTGCCAGAAGTCAGGGGAGATCTCCTTGTTGAAGCAGCAGCTGAGGGACTCCCAGGCAGAGGTAACACAGAAACTCAGTGAGATCTTCCAGCTGAAGACAGAGCTCAGAGAGACCCGAACAGAGCTGCGCAACAAGGAATGCCAGATAGATGCTCTAAAGCTCGTCCTGCAGGGGACACAACGTAACAGACGACCCTCTCAGGCTGCGCATGAAGATGGAAAAGAAGCTGAAGAGAATCAATCAGCTAGGGCAACAGGTAGATCACTCATACTTTTATATCTTGGATTCTTAAAATCCGTAAAACTTCACCGTTGTGATCTTGAGGCTCAAAAGAACAAATAATAGCGGCAGTTTCAGGCACAGCGTTTCACACCACAGTGTTTGTAGGTCACTGAAGTGTTTTTAATATTAAACTAAGTGAGGCATCTCACACAGATGATTGGCTTATTTTCAGTTCTTATATTTATATGTCTCAGCCCAAAATCAGGTCATTTGAGTAACCAGGTCTGGGGTTTAAAAGCAGCCAATGTTTTTCTTCATATTTCCCCTACGGCTCTGCTCGGCTCTAGTTGAAGCCATTTGAACTACTTTCTTTGCAGGGGGGTGCGGGGGCCCTACAGAGGAGCGTCTGCGCGCAGAGCTACTGCTGGAGCGACGCCAGAGCGAGGCCCAGGCCATGGCTTTCGAGGAAGAGAGGAGCACATGGCAGACAGAAAAGGACAAGGTCATCCGCTACCAGAAGGAGCTGCAGGCCAGCTACTTAGACATGTACCACCGTAATGAAGCACTCGAGAGGGAAGTGCAACAGCTGAGGGCAAGCAGAGAGCGAGGAGGAGCAGGAGGAGCAAGCAGAAATGGCACTTTGGAAAAAGAAGCAGCAGAGCTGAGGGAAGAGAGAGATGATGACAAACAAGAGGACACACCTTCCCCTGGTCTGCCGTGGATAGAGCGGATTGAATCATCGGAAATTTGACTGTGACAGACTTGTTTGCAATGCAAAGTGTTTTCCTGTGGAAGACCATATCTGCCAGTAGAAGGAGGGAAAAAATCAAATGAATCAGTATTGCTAAATCAGATCAAAATTATTAGACAATAAGCAAAGATTTACTACTAATTTACTGCTAATAATAGTAATAAGTGAAACAATAGACTTGTTATGCCAAAATAAAGTAGAAATAACAGAAAACTTAGATTTACCGAGCCGAAATTGTGAGTTGGATTTTCTACTTTTAGTGAGTAATGCAATTCTTGACTTAATGAAGCCTCAGAGATTGTAAATCCAAAAATATATTGTGCTAAATGTGCATTCCTAAAACAAGCATTATCATTAGAAAAAAAAAAGACAAAATAAGTCAAAAAAGTGTTACGTTTTTTTTAAATTACCAAATCAATTTTTTTTCTATTCTCCCATATTAAGTAAGTCCAAACTGGACATATGAGTGTATTCATTTTTAGCATAATTAGCTTTACTTTGATTTTTCTTCTCTTCCTGGCACAAATGGACTTCCATAGTCCTCGCATTTCTTCCATCTCTTCCACTGCACTCTTGTTTAATGAAAGCCCTTTTCCTGCAGATACTGGAGCCATAAGCTCACATAGAGCCAAGTGATACTGCGGGTCATCTATCCTTGTTGTGTCAGTGCTGTTAAAAAAAAAAAAAGAACAATACAGCACCTAAAGAATCCTGCTTAAGACTTCTTCTTTAGTGATGAACCTGTAAATGAGCAAAGTGACACACTGATTGTGACTGTTTTGTGTTCATTTGGTTTGAACTGCTGTAGGGGCTTGACAGTAGCCAAACGAGTCAGATTACACAGTAGTGAACATCTCAGCCTGTTCAGTGTGTGCAGATAGTCTATAAATTTGGGGTTTACCTGGACACTTGGAGGAAACAGCATCTTTGGGTTAATTATGAAGAATTATCTGGTGCCAAGGTAGAGAAGACTGTGTATCCTGAACTGGAAATAGTTATTTTGCTCATTCAGTTTCCAGTCAGGTGAGATCGATATATAAATACATATTTTGTAAATAATTGTAATTTTGATTTTACTGACCTTTTGCCATTGTACTTCAAGCACACTGTTGTCTTAAATATGCATACTTTCACAAAAGCAATCAGTAGATGCGTCATGATTGCCCTGCTTATTGGTGCACAATCCTAACAGCAAATGCATGACCTAGGTGAAAAATTGTCCTCTAGTACTGTTATTATTCATATATAAACATTCAAAAGCCAGCTGTCATTTGACCTTTCCACATACTGTGACTCATGTCTGTTTACTGGAATTAAAACTGTACAGTATAAAGATTTGATTTTTATTCATGAATTATTTGTGAAGAGGTGCAAAACTGGCCTTTTTTTGTGAAAATTGGGGCTCCAGAATGGGTTATAATAAGCTTTTCTATCCAGAGCAGCCTGAATTAAACTGCTAGAAATCACTTGACAAAATATTCGAAGGGTGACTAATGGCATTCGCTCAAGGACTCGGCCTGCCTACTTTTGAAGGGGTTTAAAATCCACAGAGAGCATACCAATAAAACCCACTGATAGGAGCTTTATGACAGAGTGGTGTAGGCTTTTGGGACTAATATGGCTTTTAGGGGTTTATCCTTGGATCCTTATCTCACCCTCTCCCTAAGGCCCTCCCTGTTCTACCTCAGCCAGCCCTCGCATACCATCGCCTGCAGTACAGACAGGAAAGAGGTGGAAGGTCAGTGCAGATGGAAGCACAGGAGGATCCCTGATTGGTGAGAGGGGAGAAAAAAAAGCACCTCTGTAGAAACCATCAGATGAACAAGCCTGAACTGGATGCCAAGAAAATGTTGGCAGGAATGAAGGTTTAACACCTGAATTTTTTCAATAAAAATGTGCTATGGATACACAAAAGTGAGAAAAGGGAGAGCACATGCAAGTCCATAATGCAGGGTTATTTTTTTTCTTATGCAGGGTGATAATCGGAATAGATAGTAGCTGCAGCTGACTCACGGGCCCTTACCTTGGCATTTAAAACATTATATAAACTGGGGCTTAATATAACTGTACAGCTCCAGAGAGGCTGAGTGATTTACTGAAGTGGGATGAGGAAAGATTCTTACCTCTCACATGTTGTCAGTCTGTGGGAGTACTGCAGAGCTGCAAGGCAGCGATGTTGTTTATCTAATAAATTAATGTGCTGGTTAAATATTAGTGAATTATTTCAGAACATAACATCATTTCTAGTTGTGAAATTGAAATTATATCAAACACTTGAAGGCTGTTTAGGTTGAGAACCGATAAGATAGCACCAGTGCCACCAAGTGGTAGGAAAAGATGGAGTAAACAGCTACAGAACCCCCCACCCCCGTATGGCAGGAGCAGTCCACTACCAAATCCCAGTACAAGCCTCCAAAACCCAACTGGAGTATAAATTTTTATTTTAATTTCAGATGCAAGTATATGAAACATGTTAGAGGATAAATATTTACAATAAAAGTTGCATAACACACAAAAAGCAGGAAATGCACACATTCAGCTAAAAATTAATACAAGTACGAAGCGCTAGCAGTCTATCTGAAGGAACACTCAAAGAAGCAGTGATTGTCAACCAAGGAGGAAAAAAAAGAGAGGAAACCCCACACAAAGCATGTAGCAGAACTGATTCAAGATCAAACCTAAAGTTGAGTGTAACGTTGCATCGTTGGTGCGAGCTATGCTGGTGCAGTGCTTGCTGAAAAAGAAAAAATTATTTGCCTCACTAGTGTGCGAGGTGACATCACCAGGAACTTGCACTATTAACATCTAAACATAGTAAATGCTGCCTTGGATGTTGTGACACATCAAAAATTTTATATTATATACAGACTCCACAACCCTCAAAGCAAATCAGCCTCTATAGATGTATAATCTTTGTTCAAGACTCCTTATATAAATGTATAACTTTAATACTAAATGCAGAATGTGGTATGAACTGTTAAAATGAGCCCTGAGGAAATGTAGGGGTTTTAATGTCACTTATTCTGTCTCAAGTAAAAGCCAACCCTACACAGCAGAGGCATTTTCTATATTTAAAACAACAGCCACAACAACCAGAGGACTTCCCCATCCACGACAAGTAAAGCTTAATCACAAGCCTACAGTCACTGCAAGTCAGACCATGCAGCTACCATCACACCAATTTACATCTCCAAATCACATGGCGTGCAAGCTCGGGACACATGACGCAGGGGGCACAGTGAAGCGTTAGCAGGGCTGTGATGTGAACTGTCGAGTCCTTAGCTCTCAAAAGTTATGCAGTAGTAGTGTTGAATGTGCCTGTTGCTCTTCTGTTTACTATTTTACATGAGCCACTGCAGTGATTGCAATTAAAAATAGGAACAAAACACATTTCACAGTAGTATATATATATATATATAGAGATATATATATATTTTTGTTTGCTTTTGCCGTATTTGTTAAATACATACATAGAACAAGACAAATGGCTTCTATAATGAGAAAAAAATTTTGCTG
>VUQK01011074.1:0-14645 GCA_015106715.1 Bujurquina vittata | reverse complement strand
ACCACAAAATATAAACTTATGCTATTAAAACAACTAAAAAATTTTTAAATTTTATGAAAGAGCAAAGGACTGCCCCCCCCCCCCAAAAAAAAAATAAAGTATGTACTAAAACTGAGTGAAAAGGGTTCCTCCTTGTGGCCATTTTAGGACATGTTACAGTTTCAACGTTACTCATCTGTGTAAAATGCAAGCTCGGTGGCAGCAAGTGCAGATATAGTGCAGGTGTGTGTGTGTGTGTGTGTGTGTGTGTAAAGAAGGATAAGCACCAGACTGTTTATAGACCAAGCTGTTTAAATTAAGTTGTGGTCTTTTATGGATGAAATCTTAAGGAAACACGTGACTATATAAAGCTCTGGCTGTGCCGATCTGACCAACTCTTTTGCTCCATTACATGGCTTGAATGTTGCATAACTAATAACAAAAAATATGTGTAATTGTCAAGTAAATTTAGGTACACAATCATCTGCTTTTGTGTGAGGATGTGCATTTTTTTTATTTCTGTGGGCAAAAGTGGCAAAAAGAAACAAATAGTTTGCATGCAGAGTATACAGAGTATACAGACTCATCTACTCCAGACTTGCCTCACAAGGTTTCTCGTATCCACAAATCTTACATACAGCTTTGCCATTTAGCTCAAATCTAGTCAAGTCAGATTCCTCAAAATAAGATTTTGAGGGGAGCTCATTGCTCATAAATGAAATTCAACCACGTGCAAATTAAAACTCAAAGTTATTTTTTGAACTTCAGACACCACAATCACCCCTGTTAACGTCCACATGAGCGCACACAGACTTTCCCCTTGGGTATTTGCATACATGTGCATGGACACATTCACACGATAAATGCAAGCGGTGGCAAACAAAAGTATGGGTGCAAATGCATTAGTGCAGTCATGCAAACACAGGCTTGTGCACTGCAAACAAGTGCAGATTCCCTGTCAGTCTGTTAGACAGCCACTCTCCCTTGGCCTCACCCTTGGACATAAGCACACACACACACACGCACACACACACACACACACACACACACACAGCAAGGGAGTGTTTGTGCAGACCCAGTCCTCCCTGGTCTATTTCTGAGGCGACAAGAAAATGATCAAAGCTATGTAGCCAGACTCCAGGAATGACCTTCTAACTGTCTCAGGTGTCACTTATTGCACACATGCAAATACACACATACTGCACGCACACCTTAATTCACACGGACAAACCTACACGCAAGACATACGCAAACTTATGCACAGAGCTTCGGTCTGATAAACACATCTGATGTATGGAATCATACAATTCTCTTGTGGTTACGTTTTTTTCCACATTAGCTTCTGTACACAGTCTCCTCCTCAAATCCCTCAACACGTCTGGGATGCAGAGATAAATTTAAGATGAGGTTGCTCCAGGGACCTGTTGGTGTCAAGTATCCCCAGCTTGCACAGAATGTCAGCCATTTTTCTTCACATCTTTCTTCACTTTCAGTTGCTAATTATGTCCCCCTTTAGCCCATGTAATACAAAGACATACTTTTTTGTGGTAAAAGGCAAGTTTTTTCCCACCTTTAACTTATCACTATGCAGTAAAGGTTAAGTGCATAGTTGTATGGCTACAGAATATTTGCATCAGCTGTGTTAAGATTATTTCCCGATAATTCTTGATGAGATGAAACTGCCCAGCAACAGAAGGAGAGCAACACCTGATGTCAAAAGAGCATGAGGAGGGAACCTGATAGAAACTGAAAGTAAATAAGCAGTTAATGTCCAGAAAATATTTTGTTCACAGAGCACAATTTAGTGCATCCATGTGCTACGCATACACACACACACACACACCTACAAGTAATGATCTATGTAAAACTGACATGTTGGAATTTGCCTTTAAGTAATTTTGGTCATTTACAAACTTCTGGTCTCTATGGACTGATTTGATAACAAAATGCTAGCTCTGTTTTTAAGTTAATGTGAACATGGCATGTTACATTTCCGTCACCACTGTAGAATAATTTAGCTCTGTATGTGGTCAGAGGCTCAACATGTTGCACCAAGAGAGTAATCTGCATATTCAATGTGAGATAACACTAACTGGTAGAAATTTGTGGACTACACAAGTCAGTACACAGTACACCAACAGATGTATCCAACCTGAGACACGGGGAATGCCTTCACCTACTAGGAGGGGCAAAGCAATCACCCACCATTAGCACATTTTGGCCTGTGGACAATTATTGCATAATTAAGCTGTTTTCATGTCCAGCTAGTTTGCCTTTTACTCATGTTAATGAGGACAAATACAAGCCAATACTCAATACACACCCTACGGCTGTGCAGTTGTTGTATGCACGGCGGCACAATCCACAACACACATTGCAAATACTTCTGGTAGTCTTTGATGTTCAGCTTTTGCAGAAACATGAAGCTGCCAACTATCTGCAGCCAACTGGGCATCTCACCAGCCATTCCTTGATACTAGCTGCTCGCTGGTCTCTCTCACTATCTGCCCTCGTACGATTTTCGTACAGTGTGATAATGTGATCACCTGTCTGAGTGTTTCTGGACGCAAAGCAATGTCCACTCTGCATTTCCCTGCAAATAGACAGATAGATTGATAGAGACAATATGGTGTTCTCCCTTTATGTTTGAGTGTGAATGTCTGTGCAAATGTAAAGGTCAAATCTTAAACAGGTCAAATTTTGCTTACACACACACACAAACACACAAACACACACACACACACACACACACACTTCGGTCATAGCCTAGTTAAAAAGACCCCCTCCAAGAGCCCCATTGGTGTATCATCTTTTGGTAAGGGGTGGGGGGGGACTATCTCTCGCAATAGCTCAAGTTCTTTCAAATCTCTGGTGATACCTAATGGTTCAACCAACAGGACCACACATTTGCACCAGCATGCTTTTATCCTCCAACTAAAAGAAATATCTTCATTAATGCACACTCAAATAGCCCACACTGGATTCCAGCAGCTTCACAAGTCTGCCCCTAGAGGTTTCTGAATACAGAATCAAATTCTTCAGTCACAAATATTGACATTCCCATTTTGAAAAAATGGGAAAAGGTGTATTTTATTGATTTAGTTTTAAAATTACATATTGTTGCCCCCGGTCAGAACTTTCCACATCTATTTTTCTATCTCCTCCCTGCTCCCTCCTTTTGTATTTGGGTTATTTTCCCTCTCTCAGGCACCAGGCCATGGGTCACAAACCACCGTGGTGATAAATGCTTCCAGGTCACCTCTCCTGTCTCTGGAGGTCAGAGAAAGGGTTTCTGCAGTGACAGCAACAACATGATCATTCAGCTGCAGCACCAGAGCTGAACCTCCTGACCCGCTTGGTCCTTCACTGGGTCTGCCCCATCAGCCTCATTATGTCTCTTCTATGAGCATCATCTAGAAAATACATCTAAACTAGTGTTCTCAAAGTGCAGCCCATTGCCAAATGGTGGCTCTCAGTAAAGTTTTGTGCAGTTGAAACTACTGTATATTTCCTGCACATGGTGCAAAGAAATGCAACAGCTATGTGATTTTTTTTTTTTAATTTACAAAGTTCATTTGGATGAAAGGGCTGGACTGCAGACAGACTTATCTGCTATGAAGCTATGCTACTGTAATAGATGCACAATGCAGTTTAGCATTATCTTACTGAAATATTCCAAGATCTTCCCAAAAAAGACATTGCCTGGATGGCAGCATGTTGCTCTAAAAAACCTGCATATAACTTACAGCAGTGTTCGTGCCATTCCAGATGTGCAAGCTGCCAATTTCACAGGCACTAACGCACCCCCACGCCATGAGCGATGCGGCCCTTTGAACTGAGCACTGATAACAAGCCAGATGGTCGCTTTTCCTCTTTAACCTCCATGTTTTCCATAAAGAATTTCAAATTCCAATTTGCCTGAAAACAGTGCACTTTTCCACTTTGCCTCTTGGGTTCAGGACTTTTGCAGAATGGTGAACCTCTGCCCATGTACTTCTATGAAACTCTGGCTGTCTAAGAGGCTCTTTTTATGCCCAGTCATTTAACTGACCTGTTGCCAGTTTACATGCTCTTTCTTTTTATTGCCGCCTACTTTTCCAAACCTTTTGTTACTCATGTCCCAAGTTTTTTGAGGTTTGTTGCTGGCATCAAATTCAAAAGGCGCTAATATTTTTTTTTTGGATTCTGTTTTTATTTGCATTTTAAACAATGTCCCAACTTTTTTTGGAATTGGGTTTGGATTTGGCATGTAAAAATATGAACTAAAAGTAACACTTAACACACAAAGCACAACACCTAAACAGATTACAGACTGTGTGACTGGCTACTAAGTCCATTACCATTTCTACAGCCTATATTTATTACATAACTGGACTACTGTGCCACACTGTGCCAGCTAACGTGTTTGAGCTGAGTTAAGGTGTCGAACTGTGCATTGTTTGCATTGCTACACTCCACACTCTCTGTGCATTTTGGAAAAGTTACCACCCCCCCTCGAGCTGATCAGCTCCCCTCTCCCGCAGTGAATCATTGCCTTTGTGCTCCAGCTCTCTGCACTAAAGCTAATCTAGTTGACTTTCATAACTAGTATAATCTGATTATAAATCCCACACCGAACAGTGTGGCAGAGGTCACAAACCACTTGCTGAGAAATGCCACAGGCCTGTGTTCTGACTGAGAGCATTCTCCATTAAGCAGCCGATTACATGCTCTGCTGCGTCACTGGAAAAACACAAAAGTCTGCTTAGATTCTTTATGATGAACATAACTCCTCTGTTTGCGCTGACTCTTAATGTGTCCATAAAGACTTTAAATCGTGCCTTTTCAAATGCTTTTAAAACAAAGGGGAAACCGGATTGTTTGTGTTCCTTGTAGGCCAGTAAGTTGTACTATTTAGTGGTTTTTGGTCGTTAAACAAAACAATGGAAAAGGGAATAAACTTTTTCCTATATACACCAAGACATATTTTCTAATTGTCTATTCAGTGGTTAGTTTTCAGATAAAATAGTAATTTTATTTCATGCTGAACTTAAGTGCCTCGTATTCTTTTCCAGTACTTCAAATTGACTAATGTTTATGTTTAAACCAGTTCTGACATGTGGTGTGTTTCTCTTACAATCACCAGAGAGGAAGGTCCTCCCTGGTTTGTTTGGGTTAGACAGGAGAGGAATGAGAGGAGGGAGGACAGAGAGATGGGGTGGAGTGGGAGGTGAGGGGATGATGACAGAGAAAAGGGGGTGTGAGTGAGTCGGGACAATGCTCTGAATTTTAATAAGGGGAATAGAAAAACGTGAGTGAGAAAGGGAACGGAGGCTTGGAGTAGAGAAAGGGTGACCAAAGGAAAGAGAAGAGCAAGGTGGTAGAAGGAGAGGAAGGGAGGGGTGGGTAGAGGGAAGGATGTTTCTGAGAGGATGGCAGTAGAAGAGTAATGGCTGGAGAAAGATGGAAGGAAACTTTGGAGAAAGGGAAGGGATGAGTCTATGCAAAGAGGGAATAAAAAAAATAAAGGAATGGAAGGAAAAAGTTGGGAAAGTTAGTGGGGAGAAAATGGAAAACAGGAGAAGGAAGGCACGGACCTTGGGGTTACATTCCTGAAGTGCAGCCAGCTTGGTGCTGCTCTGCTGCACAATGTAAACACAGGGCAGAGACGTGGACTGACAGCCTGTCACAGTGACTCATAATAAAAAGTGAGAGAAAACCTGTGTGTGGAGAAAGATAATGAAGGCAATAAAATGTAAAAATGAGCACAAAGAGGCAGAAATACACTCACTGGAAACTTTATTAGGTATGCCTCTTTAACTGCTTGTTGATGCAAATATCTCAGTTCATTTAGGCATGTAGATATGGTCAAGATTATGTGCTGAAGTTCAAGTTGAGCATAAGATTGAGTAAGATGACTCCTAGAAGAATGGGGAACGTGATTTAGGTGACACTGAACGTGGCATTGCCATACAAGCTGGTCTGAGCATTTCAGGAACTACTGATTTACTGGGATTTTCCCTCCCAGCCATCTCTAGGGCTTTTTAGAGTCTGATAAAAAAAAAAAAAGAGAGAAAACATCCAGTGAGCAGTTCTCTGGGGAGAAAATGCCTCATTGATGCCACAGGTCAGAGGAGAATGGACTGCTTCGAGCTGAGAGGAAGGCAACCATAACTCAGATAACCTCTCATTACAAAAAAGGTATGCAGAAGAGCATCTCTCTGCACAACGCATCAACCAGAGTCGACAGATCTCAATCCAATAGAGTACCTTCCAGATGGTGTAATGGGGGATTCACATTGTGTATGTGCAGGTGACAAATCTGCAGCAATTGCATGACGCCATCATGCCAATATGGACAAAAAGTCTCGGGAATGTTGTTGAATCTGTGCTACAAAGAATTAAGGAAGGTCTGAAACCATAATGCAGTTCCACCTGGTGCTAGTAACATGTAACTTATGTGTACAGTGAGTATAGTTATGACGTTGGTTTTGCCACTGGTGTCTCTTCAATCAAAAACAGACTAGATTAGTAAGTAGACTGCCTTATATTGCTTCACTTATTTATGCCATGTCCCATGTACTCTACAAAGACTTTCTTGTACTGGTCAAGGTAGAGCAGACATTGTTCTGATTACACAGTAAACATTGTTCCTTCTCAGATAAAAGGAAATTAAGTTTCTTTTGCAGGCGTATGGCAGGTGTGCTTAGTCTCATAAATGAGGTTTTTCAAATGCACTAGTACACACAAACCTAACCACTACGACAATCAGGCACAGCAACAAGAGTCAGCTTAGCTTTGTGGTGCGTGCACTCCATCTAGTGGCAGATGGACTGCATTGCAGCTGAAGACAGCTCAATGTTTTTCCCCTTTGATCCTACTGCAGTGGTTGTAGTGAAGTGTGAGTGCAATCCTTCCCACAAATTCTGTTAAATGACATCATTTTTATTCCTTGAAAAAAAGGATACAGACAGAATTTGAAATGCTAAAAACAAAAATGAAAAGACAAAAGATACATTAGCCATTATACAAGAGGGATTCATACAAATATAGGAAATGAAAACACCTCTTAGAGAATTTTTGGTAATTTTGGGGAAGGGGAAATAACAGACAGTCTCCTTACCAAAAATTGCGTAAACAGCCCAAACATTTTACTGATAAATATCATCAAGGAAGTAAGAGTTAAGACTGAAATAAATATTTTTGCTTAATAGCATACAAAAGGTTACCTGTGGTAACACGAGAACAGTCACCTGAGAAAATGTCAGCGTTTCAGAGAAGACCGAATATCCCCCACTAGGGACCATTTAACGGTCGTATAAAGGACAGAAAAACATGTTTCCCCTTGTATTCAATATTGCACCTTACAAGGGAATCTGGGAATGCTGGAACATACTGCACAATACAAAGGATTTTGCTTAAATATGTGCAGTTAACAAGTTAATGTGCAAGCAATATTCCAACATTCAGCTTTCTGTCATTAAGATTTTTTTTCACAGTGTGCCACTTACTTCTGACACCATTGTAGTACCATTTTTTAAAAAACAAAACAAAAAAACACTACAATACTAAGATGACTGGATATTTCTAGTTTGTTTATTAAAATAAAAATACACAATTACATTATTTAATAGAATTTAAAAAAATTAAAAAAAGCATTAAACCTGGGCTACTGAAGGAATGTACAAAAGGGGATTTTAAAGTGCAGCAATGACAATGATTTTTTTGTTCTTCCGTTTTTTGTTTTTTTTAAAAAGATGACTCATAGTCCAAAAGTGATCGTTGTAGCAAGTGCACCAGGTCCTGACCATCGAGGTTGGTGTACTAAAGTACACATACGTACATCTATGTACATTTCCTCTAACGTCCTGCTTTTCGTCTGACTTCTTACAGTCTAATTGCACACCGCTAGAAAAGTCTCTTTTTTTTGGTGAAGTAAGCCATTCTCACTTTTGTGACGCACTTTAATTCACCAGTAAATAGGACACAATACTTCCTCAAACACTTAAAAGTCACAAGTGTGAATTGGCAATAGCACGCAGTCCCGGGTGGGTCACTCACTCTTGTGAGGTCTTGTGAGGTCATTCCTAGTTTGTGTGGAACCAGATAGTCACAGTGTGCAAAATTACACTCATCTGTCAGTAACTGCAGTTCTAGATGCTAGAACATTTAATGTTCTTCTTCGCTGGTTCATCCCTCAAGCAGCTCCTTTTATTGTGGATATTTCCATCCTGGATAAAATGAACCAAAGAAGGAAAGAATAAGGCAAAAGCAGTAAAGCAAGACCACTTATGACTACTTTTTGATTACTTTGTATTCAAATTAAAAAGTTGCACAGATTTGGAATCAAAGTATTATGAATAAATTAATATGGGAAATTAAACACTTACTTACTCATCATTTGCAGGTACTCTCGCTCGTCTACCATTGTCTCCTGAAAAACAGGAGTCTGCTGTGAGTTTTTGCACACTTTATGTTCTTGTAGTTGTGCAAATGTGTGCCCTCTGTCCTTACCTGTCCGTCTTCTGCAACACAGAACTACTACAATCACGATCACCACCACCACTATGCAAATGGCTGCTGCTATCACAGGAGTGTTGCAATGTTCCTGATCAGTACCTGCCAAATGAGAACAAATTTATATCAGAATCAAAATTATTAAAAAAGTTACCCACAGTCTGTCCAAACACAAAAGCAGTATTACACTACAATTCCTCTGCAGTTCATTTACAACTGAATTATTCTTTCTTTTAGTATGCTGGTAGGAAAACGTGACGTTCAGGTATTTAATTTTTTTTTTTTTTTACATTGGGCAGAGCATCACTCTGTGGCAGTCTCATCCAGTAACCCACCGAACTCATAGCGTCACAGTGTCACTATTCTAACATAAAGGTAAATTACAAACCACCAACTCAACTGGTTGGGAATATTGATGAAAGGGAATATTCATAACAATTTAATATGTCAGAACATGATGCATAATATTACTAAAAACCTCTAAAAATCTCAACTTCCCCAACACACTCACTCTGTTGCAGTGTTATGAATAAATGCACACTATAGTAGGCTCAACTAATTTAAACATGCATATTTCTTCAGTTTACGTTTAAATACCAGCCAAACTCCACCACATAACTTCATCAAGTCAGCCTCGGCAATAGTTTGAGTTTGTTTCTACAGGGAATTCTGTGCTATTCAGTTACTTTCATTTGTCTTCTTGAAAAACAAAAGATCACTGCAATCAAATATCCTGCATCCTCAAAAGATGTATTTTGAATGTAATCTCTTAGCCTTGTATAAGCCATAAATAAATAAATAAAAAACATAAACCAAACTGTTCCATGAAAGCCACTCAAACACTGACATTTTGAGGACACAAAAAGGTCCCTCGCATGTTTCTCTAAAAGAAGACAATAAAAGAGACACATGCCAGAGATTTCCACCAGCTTTCAAACTTCCCAAAACTTGTCCAGTGGTTAACAGTGTGGGAACTACTATAATAATGAACTAATTGTCTTTTATTTTTCTGAGTTGAATAGGTTACTTACAGACTGAGAACTCATGTGAAGTGACGTCACCCACGGAGCACCTGAACTTTATCTCCCCGCTGGTGCAGTTATAGTATGCAGTACTGAAGCTGTCATAGAGCATGGAACTTGAATTGTAAACTTCGTCATTCTCCACATTTTCCCATATTTGACTGCTGGTATTCCCAACAGCAGCCCGCACTATCATTTGGGCTTTTGGGTATCCACTGTATGATCTACAGGTCACAAGGCAGAAGTGCACATTTTTCTCCCTGCAGACAGAAGTGACTGTAGGTTTGCTGTACTTTGCTAGAAGAAAGTTAGAAAAAGTGATGTCAGCCTGCCATTTTCAACATGTACAACGAAGTGAAAAAGTCCTCATCATGATTTTTTTTTCACAATCATCTACAATTTAAACAGTATTAGTATGCATATATTTTAAACAATGAAACGCTGCATCTGAAAGGTCTAGTCACAGTGATGGGCATATAAAAATGAACTTCATAAGATTTGCATGGAGAAAAGCTAACAAACTAAAAACTTTGAAAATGAAATAAAAGTTTAAATACCTGTGACATTGAGGGTTATATCAGTTTCCACAATTCTCGACTGGTCTTTGTACATAATAAGACAGTTGTATTTCCCACTGTGTGAGAGGTTTAGGCCGTACATGAACACAGATGACTCATTGACATTGAGCTTCGTGTTCGTCCACGCGTTTAGTTTAGCTCTTGAAGAATAGTAGCCATTAACAAATTCCTTGTCTTTTTGAAGGTAAAGAAATTCAATGCTTCTTTGGGGGTCAACAGGGCAGCGAAAGGTCACATTTCCACCGACCACCCCTGTGAGCAGCTCAGCGCTTCCTGTAAAAACAAAGTAAGCAGGAGCAAAGTTTTAGAGTCTATCAACATACCTTTGATTAAAAAAAATTTAAAGGCTTAAATGAATGGAACAAAAACACTATTAGGCAATACATTTGAGCAAACAGTTTCTATTCTAAGCTTTGGCCAGGCATCTGTTTCCATGCGGTTTCATTTAAGTTCTTATAGAGTTCCGCTGCATGACGCACTAAGCTAATTTCAGTTCTTCTTATGCTCTTTTCCCTTTCCTTTTGTATAAAATACATGGAGGGAACAATACCTTTTTCCTGTTTTGACTTTCTAGACGAGAGCGTTTTTGAAAACGTCTATGGCTTTAACTCGCTAGATGTTCTGATTTCTCTACTAATCACTTTTGTCTCCAGGTTTGTCTGAAGGCTACAAAAGCTGGAAACTGAAATAGTGTCATTAAAGGATATGGGACTAAGATGGGAAATCTGGAAAATTGTTTGGAAAACAAGGTTAACTGCTTTCTTGCCAAGAGTTAGATGAGAAGAAACATTCGACATTTATGTGAAGCTACAACCAGCAACCTTTTAGCTTGTGTTAGCATAGGATGCTACTATAATAGCTAATCTGGTTATGTGGGTGTCAGCTTCCTATTCATCACAGAGATGTGTGAATAGCACTGATCTGTTTATTCACCTCTTTGTAAGAAGTTAAAGAGGTATCTCCTGAAAAGTTTAACTTCTTTACAACAAAACCATCAAGGCAAAAGAAAATCCAAACTTCTGTAAATCTGAATTGGATGAAAAATTTTTGTTACCTCCCCAAGTGCTTCGCCATGAGCAACCAAGCGTAATCATGATATATCACACATTCTTGGTCATGTAAATCATTTTAACAAACTACTTTCACAGTTTAACCACAATGAACAAGTGCCGTTTACAAAACTGCTCACCTCTGCCATAAAAAATTGTCAAAGCCAAAACCAGAGATGGCACCAGATCAAGGGGAAGCCTTTGAGTTCTGGGAAAACAGAAAAGAAAAATTTACATAGTAATCCAAGTCATGCAAATCATTAAAGTGACATACAGAGATCTAGAACCATTTGTTTTGTTTTTTTTTGCCTCTGTGCTTAAAGATAGCTCATAGTCAACCATTAAAGATAAAACCAAGAAATGACCGACATGGTTCAGTAAATAACATCTGGAGCCATAAACTGATCAAAAGCTCAAATAATTAAATCCTGTTCTCTTTTGTCACCAACTTTTTAAAGCCAAAATGATCATTCAATTTTTCACTTTGTATCAAATTTCATTTCTGGATCCATAAGCTGTCATTTTTCATCTTCCAGGCCTAGAACAGAATTACCCAATTAATGCCGCAACTGGCTAATACCTTCAGTTTAAGGAACAAGGGTGATCATGTGAATGGGTGACTGGTACTGTAGTTGGAAATGCTTTTTAAAATAAGATTTCCAGAAAATGACATTTCCAAATTAAAAAAATAGTTGTAGTTATTTCCTGGTAATCATTTTGTGGTTGGCTTACAGTAAGAATGCATTTTTTTTTTTTATAGAATGAATAAGTCCCATCATGACAGTGACACGGACATGGATCATAGCAGTCTTTGCTACCAGAAACAAGTGATTGAGTGTTGCAGCAGCAAAACTGCCCCAACCACATAAAAAGTAGTTGACTACCGACTATGAGGTCATGTTGTTTCTAATCAGAATCAGAAAGCCAATGATGTCATCAAAACACAGGTGCCTGATGAAACTGTAATGGCAACTATGAATGACAGATTGTTTTCTGCTAAAATCACAACAGACGTGAACAGGAAATGGAATATTACTTACAGAAAATGTCTCCTGGTTGATGCCTGATAAAAAAAAAGACAAACCAGTTATTCACTGTGATAAGTTTCATCACTTGTTTTGATTTACAACAATTTAGTGTTCGAGCATAACAGCATTACTCAGTCGAGGGTACCATGAAGCGTCACATTTACACTTGAACACTGACAAAAATGTCTTGATGCAGCGATTTCTCATCATTTGCATTTATCATTTGCAGGCCAGTGATTGATTTTATTAAAATATTGTTAAGTCTGCACATTCTGATTCTATCAGATTGGGAAAATGTACATCTCTGTACATCACAGTGCCACAACCCACCATCACCTTAAATGGGATGTGGGGTATGAAAATTATCATGGAATAATTACATTTATTGTCTTCTTATTTGACCCATTTCACTGGCATAGTCAAGTGTAAGGGGGAAAAACAGGTTGTCTCATCCTGAAAGAACACACCCAAATAGTTTTCAATACGCAAAAAGCTAAAAAGGAAAGTCCCAGTCTGTATAAGAGAGTGTCTGGTTGAAAAGGGTGTATTCCTGTACCAAAACACCATTTAGTTTTTGTTTACTGTGTGTTTGGTATCACAGAAACCAAATGCTGACCACATAATCTCATAGATTCATACATACTACACTGTGCTGTAAGTATAATATGTAAACATCTGTTTTGTATAAGCTAGTTTCACTTTAAATTTTCTCTAAAACAATTCATGAGGAAGTGTTTTTCCTGGCAGTGACCAGAAATCTCAGGAAAATCCCACTTGGAAAATTAAATCTGGCTTGTTTCAGTTATCGGATATGGTGTAATAGGTTAAATCAAAATAAAGCTGAAAGCTGTATGACAAATAAACTGTATCACACCTTAAATTAAAAAATATGTAAATATCTGAAGTAAAGGATTTAAATACAACTGCAATTTCAAAGAGGATGCCCAGTGGAAACACCCCTATCGTCACCTTGTAGCAGCAGTGACTGTCATAAGTTAAAACAACAGAGGGAAATCCCAAAGGTCAAGTAATTACCTAAAGAACTGTACATGGTCTGTTTAGTTTCAGGAATAGTGATACAAAACCGACTGTGGAAGTGATACTAATGCAGATGGATTTCGTTTTTTTAAAATCAAGGAGTTAGAATAAGCAGACTCTGATCTGATGTGGCCCTTTTGAGGGAGGGTTAGATTTCCTCCTGTCTGTGTCTTATGTGAGTCAGCTGTGAATTTGGGAGAAAGACCTGTTTGATCCAGTTGCATTTTGTTTGAGGTACTGTTACATAAAATGGTTTACAGGTTTTTGTGGTAAAAGCAATCACAAAACTTGAATGCTTTTTGCTTAAGTGCAAAACTGGCAAACAACGCTTGACCCTACATTGGAATTCCCATGACGCAATGATTTTAGACAACACTGCTCACCCTGCTGGACTATTTTCATACATAAATATCTGCCTTTGAATACATTTTACCAACCAAAAATACACGCCAGCTCCATGCAATGAGCTGAATTAATTCAACAGGAGTTTAATGGCTTTTTTTTTTCTAGTGTGAATGATACTGAAAAGACCGGACTGCACATAATACTGTAGAGTGACTCTGTTTATCTTCTAATGCTATGCAGGTGAAGCTTAACTTGTCACTTTCTTTTAAAAGAAAAACAACACACAAGTTGATCTTTCCCTTTCCGTTCTCATTTTCATAATTACATGCATTCAAATCACAACTGTATCAAGTGTGGTGGATAATGATTCATACTGAGGTACTCTTCCTAGAAAGGCTGTAAAGTCAGAGGCATTGAGTCGTTCAGATAAAAGAAAAGAAAAAAACAGATTTTTACCTGTCCATGATTTTTTTTTTAAATTTATCTTACGGAGCCTAAACACACACCTGATGTATTCAGGACCGGCTAAACCCTACTTAGTTAATATGGTTACTGCTTCCAACATAGGCTACAATAAAGCAAGATAAACAGCTGGAAAACATTTGACACCAGGGCCGTTGCTCAATATGCGTACTTGTGCGTACTTGTGTACTTGAGTACTGAGAACCGGCCCGGGTCGACAGGCACATGCCTGCACACTCCGCTGCTCAGCCGCGCTCACACGTAGCCTATTTGTTTATACAGCAGCCCACGTTAATGGCTGATACATACTTTTGACGTCACATCACCATAGCAGAATATAACACATAACTAAACGTATTGTTTTAATTGTGTAGCATTTTCAACTTTCAAATGAAACAAGTGAAAGAAACAGCGACTTACCATCATGCTGTGTCGTGCTCAGTGTTTCTGCGTAAGAATGAAGAGTCACACCTCTTCCTCGTCAAGTTGTCGATGTAGGAGGAGCTCTATGGAGAGGACTGGTGACGTTTCTGTCATTTCCGGGTCCAAATGCTTAGGGCTAACCACGTGAAGAACACAAAAGAAGGAACTGATAAGCATGCTACATGCTTGCATATTTCAATAACTGTGTATAAAAGTTGAACTAAG
>VUQK01011073.1:0-12794 GCA_015106715.1 Bujurquina vittata | reverse complement strand
TTGTGGAGGGCGGGAGTTATTCCTCCCTACCGCTCCCTGCTGGTCGTCGCTACCGGCCCTGGGGTGTGGGTGTCCGTGGGTCCTGGGGTGCAAGGCCGGATATCTTGGGGTGGTGCTTGGCCCGCACGGCGGTGGCCTGGGTCTCTCTGTCGTGGGGGGTTCTCGGGCGCCTGGGGCCTCGAGGCCCGCATGCTCGGCTCGTGCAGGGGGTGCCGGCCGGCGGGGGGGCTGCTCGCTGCCTCCGGCTCTCTAGACCTTTACCCTTTGGCTAGGGGGCTTCGTCCGGGGTCCCTCCTTCCTCTTCTGGGGTCTGCGCGTGGTTGCCATCGGGATGCGTGGCCATAGGTCTTCTGAGCTCCTGGGGGGCTGTGGATGACCTGGATCCCCTGAACCCTTCCCTATTCGCCTCTGGTTCACTGGGGGATTTGTTGCAGTTTCTTGCCCTCATTATTGAATACATTCCATAATACAAAAAAAAAAAAAAAAGAATATCTTAAATCAATATGATGGATTAGCATTTTGCTGCGGTCTGGTGCTTGATATATAACATTTACCTAGCAATTCTACGTTTTCTACCATCACTTCAGATGTGTTAAGAAAATAAAAAGATGTTCTTTAAAACCTGTCTTCATTAAATAAAGGGACTCAAATACTGTGTCTTGTAAAAAAAGTTTGTGTTACCATAGCACTTTGAGTCTCTCCTCCGACCGTCATGCATGGCAAGTCATCGCTTACAGGTATAACTGATCAACAAACAAAATATTAGGACAGCTGAGAGTGCAATGAACTTATGCACTCCTATTTAAAAAAAACATATTTGATTTTCACGTTTGTCCCCAATAATTAGCTAGAAATGTATGGTGATGGGACTGTGCATAATGGGATGAATCTTTCTGGCACTTAAGTATAACATTTATCATTGAGAACCAATGATTTATGTAGTAGTGTACTGTGACGTCCAGCTATATATATATATAATTTGCAAATGTGCATGTTTGTGTTTGCTTTTGTTTTTTGTAATGTTTTATATAATAATTGTGATCAGCAGCATCTTTTCCACACCATGCAGCACTTTATTTCCATTGCGCAAGCTGAAATGTACAAACTGACACAGTCTTCCTTCCATCTGCAACAACTACAGAGGTAAACAAAGCAGTGGGAGCTGTAGGCTGACAATGAGAAAATAAATGAACAACATATTTGCCCACCATCTTCGCAGCTGCCAGCCTCCCACACTGTGAATTAACACTGCAAACATTTAGAAAAGATACCAAGCTCTCTGGATCACTAGTTGATTATCTGCATTCGCACATGCATGACCATTAATAGTATTTTCATAGTTATTCATTTAAGATTGATTTAAATGCCAAAACTCCACTTCATAAAGCTACAGTATAGGATCATGTTATTTAATAGTCAGATGGACAGTCCTATCTACTTGAGTACAAAAGTAGTACAGAAAATGTGGGTCCAGAGTGTGGGTGATTCATGTACCCACACGAACGTGTGGCGGATGATTCATTTACATCTCTAAGCCAAGGACAGCCTCATACTGCTACATCAGTGACATTGAACATCTAACCATTTGAACAGCTATGCACATTTCTCATTAAGTTAAACACAGTCTGTCTCTGTGACTGCTTTTCTGTCACCCGACTGGTCCAGTGATCTAAAATGTTTTTCATTAGAACCATGGCACTACTAGAAAGTGCATTAGATCTGACTGGAATATTAGTAGAATGTCAAACATCAAATAAACAGTAATCCAGGGAAGGTGAAATGATAAAATTTAATCAAAAAATGCATTTTACAGAGAAGGCCTTTGAGCTCGCTACTGACAAGGACTTGTATGGGACAAGTAGACTACAAGTGCAGCACAACACAGTTGTATAGAGACACTTGTTTTAATAAAGGTTAGTGTTAGTAAAATCCTGTTAAAATATTTAATCTTAATTTTTTAATTAAAATATAAGAAAGACTGTATTTGTGTATTTATTTATATATGAATGTACCTAGTGTGTATTTCATGTATTGAATCATACTTTAGAGGCAGCACTAAGTCAAATGAAGTGAGTCACTAACATGATGTAGGTGTAAATTTTGTGGTTGACCTGAGTGGGTAAATAGTAGTTAAGAACAACTGGTTATTTTGTTCAAATTCAGATTGTTTTAGACATATTCAAAATATTGTTATACTTTATTAGGTTAAAATAAAGAATCAGAGGAATCCAGAAAAAAGAAAACTACTTAAGTCCCTCTTATCCCCTGGAAGGGTGGTATGTGTGTCTTCCTAAAGCTCTGTCCCTTTATCTGAGGCCTGGGAGTTTGAGGGTTACATGTAGTATCTTAGTTGTAAAACTGCACTCTTCTTACCACAGACCTCTGACAGTGTGCCTGGAATCTGGAACCACGCTCCCAGGTCGGGTCACACTTCCTAATATTCTGGTCCAAAGGTAGAGCCAAAGGTGTTCCTATAGCTGAACCATCCTGCTGTCAGTGGTATTACTGTTGCCTGTAGGCCAGCAAAATGAGGGGTCAAAGGAGAGGACTAGCCGATAAAGCTATTCAGTCTACTCAAATAATATTTGTGAGAGACATAATTGGATGTTGCCTGGGTTAACAAGGTCTGTTTCAGACGCTGAAGGATTGAATGGCTTTTGAAATACACACAAAGCTGAAGTTATTATATTAAGTGAAGTTATTAAAACCTCAGAAACAAAATGACAAAATATTTATCCAGCATGACATCACACGGATATTTTACATTTTAAATTGCATATAAAGGCCACCCGTAGGACTTTTTTTCCTTTCACTCACACAATATTGTCAAATTTAGGAACATCATAAAATTCCACACCATGCATTTTGCTGCTTTTAGCCTGGACTATTGCAAATCCTTACTCTCACAATGGCCTTATTACATTCTGAGAAACCTTCAGTTGAAAAGGCTGTAGTAATAGTACTGACAGGAAAAGACAGATCATATTTCCCCCATGCCTTCTTTCCATTGCCTCCATGTAAAATCCAGCATAGAATTGAAAAACCTTCCTGGCACCCACAAACCCCTTAATCATCATCCTATCAAAAAGAGCTCATAGACCATGTTACTCCAATAAAGTGCTTTGCTCTCAGAATGCACACTTGTTTGTGGTTTATATATTTCCAAAGTACAATGGAAGGCAAAGCTTTCAGTTATTATGCTTGTCTTCTGTGGGGTCGGCTCCCATTTAGGTTTGGAAGACAGATATCCTACTTTGGAGATTAAACAGATTTGGTAAAACTCCAGATCAAGTAACCCCGAACCATCCCTTTTTATACTGCTATGTTGCTACAGAGGCAGAGTGCTGGAGATCTTTTCTCTTCTCTTTGTAACCCACTGTTGATTTATATACTTCGATTACATGTCACCAACTTTGTGTTTTCTCTCTCCAATAGTTTGTGCTTTGTCCTCTCTGTCATCTCTCTCTCCTTGCATCTTTCTGATGGTATGTCTGGGTATAGATCTTTACGTTTCTCATGGGCAGTTGCTGTCCCTACTGTGTTTATTCTTTGCTGGTTGTCATCACTTTATGCTCTTTTTTTTTCTCTCTGTTCATTCTGCTCTATTCTCAAACCATTGTGGTAGAATGCAGCCCTCCCTGATCCTGGCTCTGCTGAAGGTTTTTTTTCATTCCAGCTTGTACTATTAAAATGATATCAATGAGGGGCTATGAAGTGGTGAGGTCAGACTTCAAAAAGAATTTCAGCAGTGTGCCACTGATTGCAAACATCTCAGTCATTAATTTTTTCTGCCAGTTCATTTCAGGCTTAAAGGTAACAAAAAAATATGCTGTGTAGATATAAAAAAAACAACAAAAACCTGGCAGTTCCTTCCACCTCATGATTCTCATTTGCTCTGACTTGCACTGTGAGCTCTTATTTAGACAGGTGTGTGCCTTTCCTAATCAAGACCAATCAGTTTAATTAAACACAGCTGGACTCCAATGAAGGAGCAGAACCATCTGAAGGAGGATCAGAAGAAATGGAAGCATGTGAGTTAAATATGAGGGTCTGAATACTTTTGACCATGTGATATTTCAGTTTTTCTTTTTTAATAAATTTGCAAAAAATTCTACATTTGTTTTTTTTTCTTTCAAGATGGAATGCTGAGTGTACATAAATGAGAAATAAAATGAACTTTTTTGTGTTGCAAATGGCTGAAATGAAGCAAAGAGTGAAGAATTTAAAGGGGTCTGAGTACTTTCCGTACCCACTGTACACCATTTTACTTTCAGTTTCATTATTTCAAGTGCTGTTTGCTTTTTGTAGGTTTTCTTACAGCAGTTGATGACCCTGTGTGTTTTTCTGCTTGCGCTCTGTCTCGTCTTTACTCCCATTCTCTCACCGTCTCTATTCTTGTATTACACATGAACACATGTGAACAATAATGAAAACAGAAAAAGGAAAGAAAAAGAAAAACACTAACAAGACAAGCCTGTAGAAGGTAAGCTCATCTTGGAAAAGGAAATGTGTTTGGCGCAACAGTGCATTCAGCCCATGATTGTAATTGCAAAAGCTGTAAGGCAGGAGAGATTATTTTTAAAAAACAACACAAAAAAAAGATATCAGTGGCAACTGAACCATCGAGCAGAACATGCTTCAGAATAGAGCTCTGCAGAAGTTCCAACCAGAAGCAAAAGCAGCTATATGGTGGTAGTGGGTAATTTAAACTTTGAATGGCATTATATAAAGCATGACTTGTAGTATGTTCATGAACTTCATCTGATTACTAACGGCTGTGTTTATTTACAGTGAGGCTACAGTTTAAATTGCCTAGAGGATGCGAGACAAACGAGAAAAAGTCACCTTCAAGTCACCTCCCACAGACAAGTTAGAGGAAGGAGGAATGCTTGCTGCTCATGCCAAGCACAGACACAACTAACAGTAGATAGAGCGTGGCCCTTGAACAAATACTATAATACATTTGAAAAGTAAGAAGTCGTAAGTAATGAAGTAGTATTTCCATTAATGCTTCATGTTGTTCTACTGTGTTTACCAATAAACATTTTTAGGCAAACGTTACCAAAAAATGTTTATTGGTAGACAGTAGGGCGTACAGGTGTCCAAAAAAATTGTCATAATTTTGTAGTCTAATAACAAATTCACGCTCAAATGATCTCGAATTTTAACAAAATGGGTAAAAACTAACCGAATAATTTTTATTTTATTTTTTTATTCATAATGTTTTGGTTGAATAATTGTGTCTAATAGCAATGAAAAGGCATTTTGTGTGATTGAATGGACATTCAAGCAAGAATTTGCAGTGTGTAAAGTTGAGAAAATTCAATAAAAATACACCAAGTGGAAAGCAGATTTGGACATGGCACAAAAAAAGCTGTTACATAAGACGCGCTACAGCGTGTTTGGCAGGAGCTGGACTACCAACGTGACGTGTGTCATGTCACAGGCGGTGCGCATATTGAATATTTGTGAAGCTTTGTGAAGATGGTTATAAAATATACAGCCCTCTGAGTTTCTCATTCAAATTTTGATAAATAAATCTTGTATTGTTCAACGTGAAGCCTATTTATTTTTGTTTGCCTAGGACATGGAGTTACTCAGTCACTTCTCAAATGATATCAATTTTGGCGGGACACGCTGTATTATGAAGTGCTACCACTATCATTTACTCTCCTTGCTTAAAAAAAAAACAAGCAAGTTAACTAGAACACAAAAGATGCAAACAATAACGTCCTTTTGCACATCCGTTGAAGCAGTCTGGCAATTTTTCAGCTGCTTTCATTTTCTGCTAACAAATATGTCTTTTTTTTTGTCTGACGGATGGATCATTGCAAGCTAGAAGACAAAGTGAACTGGGGGTTGTGGGGAGAATGATGACTTTTAAAGGATCATAAAGAACCTCTAGGGGACAGCTCGATAGAGGATTATTCAAAAGCATTTTAATTTATAGGGTAATTCTAAGGGAAGGGCTGTCCTTATCAATGAAATAGCTTCAGTCTGAATGTGAGTCTTCTGGCATTTAATTTGGTTCCCTTAGAGCTTCTGGTTTTAAATAACAGCGGTAGCAAATCTCTCAAAAATGATTTTGCCATTATGAGCAATATCACAACATCCTCAGTGGATCCTGACACATAGATAAAAAAAATACAGTGTTCCCCAAATTTTCAAATAATACATTTTACTTTTCAGCATAGTTTATCTGACACCTGTCTCATTTGCAGCCATATTTATTTTAATGCAGTGTTTTGGTCTCAAACTGTCACCTCTATTAAAATGAGATAAATTATACAAATGTCAGGTTGTGGCTAAATAACCCTCAAGGATGGTGTTTCTGTTTAGCAGTCAGAATAAAGTATAGTGAGGGGTAAATTGCGTGTTTATGTGAAGTGTACTGATGCTTTCAAAACTGTACAAGTTTTTTTATTAAAAAAATTAGCATTTTTATGGGAGCTCTGCATTCAGCATGACAAAAACACAACACAAGCCAGAGATGCAAATGAAACGCAAGTACTGTAAAATTTGTGTCTATTTATTTTTCCAGATTCTGTACCCCACCCCCACCCTTTCCCATGATTCCTTTGTATTTAAGTGTCTATTTTCAATAAAGGCAAAGTAATAAAGAGAAAAAAACAATCAAAAATAACAAAGTGAATCAAGAAGAATTAAACCTCATTCAACATATATTTCTATTACATGCATTTTTAAAGTATGTTCACATTTACACACACACACACATTGATGCAAAGATTAAACAGTCTTATGAGAACTCTGGATGGTATGACACATTAAGACATCATACACAAATCTGTTAGGTGTGTCTACTGCTGAGTTCCAGTTCTAAAGCAAGAAACTATTTTCTGATGCTAAAACTGTCATAATTCTGTGGCATTTTTGATTCTCTGGGTGAGCACGATGCAGAGGAAGGACCGTTATTATGAGAGCTAGAGAGCGAAAAATGTAGCGCTGTTCTGCCAAAAAATTGGGTCTTTACTTGTCAAGAACATGGTGTCTCTTTCTTTTACTCTGTGTCAAAGAACCACTCCTATCTCATTAATATTTTATATTCTACCTGTCAATCAGATATTACATGGAAGAAGGAAGCACTTTTCTGTGATGCAATGCTAAACGTATCTTTTTTTTGGTCATAAATGCTTTCATAGTCAGTGGGTGACTGACAGTGACCTTGCCACAGCAGAGACAAGTATACCACCACTCAGAATGACAATGTTCACCACAGGCCTAATTAGTGATGAGCAGATGACAACTCTGAAGGAGAGGTCGTTTTGTTGGAATATGTAGTATATACTTGGCGAAAGGCTCTCCTAGAGATCTTTGCCTCTCAGAAGGAACAAAAGGTCACACAACTTTCTATTATTCAAGGTGGCCTCTTTTGACCAACTACTGGAAACCTCCCATCATAGTGTAGTTGAGAGGCACTATGATTTTTTTTTTCATCTTTTTTATGTGGTGACAAGGTGGCACAGTTTTGCCTCCCATGGCGAGACCCTTATACAGCAAGATACTGAAACCTTGTAATGACCTTCTCAAGGTCTTTAAAATCTTAATAAAGATTTTAGACACATGTTTTAAATACATCTTTTAGAGGTGTCTCTGTCAACCAGGCTCCCTTTTTCAGCCTTTACTGGATTTCCAACACACACTTTTGATGTTTTAGAGATGTCAGAGAGATGAGGTGCGCCTCTCACTCTAAAGACATATCAGCACAGTGGGTAGAGAATGCCAGGGGGCAGAAAACGACAAGAGAACCCAGCGCCAAAGTTTGTGGCATGAAAGAGAATGGAAGTTAATGAGTAGCTACCTGGATTTAATATGCTCACTCAAAGTGCATGCTTTGTTTGTGCGCATTAAACTTTGATGCCTTACTTAAAGAAGGCAAGCAATGATTGAGGTGCTTGACTTTTAAACAACATACACTCTAGCTCTTTCAGACCTATGCTGAAAACGGCATCTCTTAAGAAACTAATTAGAATGAACTTTAAATTAACTTGCAAAGTAAAGTTTATTATGGCATGTATTATAATTAATGGGTTTGCTGTATGGCATCATTTGTCATATCATAAGTTCAGCTTTGAATTACAAACCTATTTCCAAGGGCTTCTGCATAGCCTCGTTTGGTGGTTTTCCAAAAATGTAATGTTTATTCAATTCCTTCCATATGTCATCCTATCTTTTGGATTATAAGTAAAGTCCAAATGACAGGGGAAAATGGCAGAAAGAAATATGAGGAAGGAGGCTGTAATTATGCCTACAGATTCCAATAGAGCACAAGATAATTGCATAATCAATCCTCCATACTTCTCAAGTAAGCTTGTCCCTTTCTGTGATTGCCTTACACTTTTAAAGCTATGTTTAGAAAGACATTAGCACTGTATGAAAAATAAACCCAAACTGCTCAAGGCTACTGTCTTCGCACAGAATAACTCCAGATGCAGAAAGTTCTGGAAAAAAAATATCAGTGGTGTCAGGCAAAAAAGTTACCTTTCCAAAGTCAATATGATGCAGAGACCAGTGAAAGCTTTCAAGAGCACATTCCCGGTAGATTAATTTCTAATATAAAAACCACTGTTCCTTGAACTAACTTTAATGTGTTCCCTGTAGGGTGCAGTAAGTGTTTTTGTTGTTGTCACAAATGCAGCAGTGGAACAAACGCAGGTATCTGTGTGGCTGCGCATCTGCTAATGAAATGTAAGCTTGAGAGTTATTAGTCACCAAATTAGACAAATGTATAAATGTCACCATCAGTCTTTGCTTTAGATGCTCTGTGCTTCCCGACACCAGGCAGTAAACGTATTAATGTCCCACTAGCGTTCTTCAAATTTGTTGGCTGTGTTTTTTTTTTTATTCCTATTATTTATTCCTGGAGTAGCTGTGAATTGAAATTAGAGACTTCTAAGAACACCCACCTGCCATATACTATATGCTGAATATGATTGAATATTGAGCTTTAGTAATGAAATTGAGGCTTTAAATAGCCCTCTCCAGCACCACTGTTTATTTTGCAAGGTCACAGGTCTCAAAACCCTAACTCAAAAGTTCAGCCTTCAGTCTGAAAAACTGGTTCAAGTTCTCACTCCCCAAAAAGTAACTTGTTTCTTGTTGTTGTTTTTGTTTTTAAGTGATGTGTTCTGAGCTGTTGGTTCTCTCCATATGTGGACCTTCCATTTATTGCCACCTCCCAGACTAAATGAATCACTGTTTGCAAGCAGTCAGACACAGATTACATTTAATAACCAAAAACACTTAAACAGTGTGACATAAAGCATGACAAGTCAGCACAGATTGGTTTACAAATGTAACAAATCCCTACAGGAACTCGTGCAATTGTTGGCTCCAGGCATATGAATTGCTAGATACTTCAACTCAATGCAACATTTCAAATTCACTGGAAATATAACTGCAATTTTTTTTTCACAGCACAAAGATGTAGGATTTTTTTCGATCCATCCATTCTCTTCTGCTTATCCTGTTCCAGGTTGCATATAGGGTTTTGTTCTTTAAGCACGATGTTGCCATCATCTACAAAAGGGTATCTATTGAACTCTCAGTGTTTCTATTAAAGGAAGCTCCCATAAACAATGAAATACACAGCTATAAGGTTTTCAGTAGTTCTCTGTTTTTATTCGGCTCATTGTAGATGATAATGCTCATGTGTCATGTAGAAGTTTAGTGCACAAACATAGAACAGTAATTCTTAGAGGCAATGTAGCCAAGATTGTTTTCCAATTCATGTAATGTGTGTTATCATTATTATTAGATTCATATTAAATTTTATCTGTCTCACTGTAATTTTAAGTTGGAATTTCCACCGATAGGCGACGTGTGGAAGCAGACTCAGACCACTGCACTCTTTCAAAAGGACGTGCATCTGTGAACTGGTTATAATTAGTCATCATCATCCTTTCAGAACAAGAGAAATCAGAAAGAAGGTATTTTTCTCTATTGGTCTGATTTTAAAGTAGAGCTTTATATAAGTTTTTGGAGTGATGCTAGTTTATCTCTGTTTTTTCACTAGGCGCTAGGCGTGGTCAGTGCCGTGTGGGGAGGAAGAAACATTAATGCTGGCTATTATAGAAAGCTGTTAAAAGTTACAGTGCATAAAACCTTGCTGTAAAGCATCAGTTTGCAACATGAAACTGTCCTAAAGTGCACTGATGTACACAAAAACACAACCTCTCCTGCACCAACTTGTTCCTGCTCCTTAGAGTCAACAGTTTGTGGCATTAGAAAAGACTATGCCTTGACTTTTCCTAATTTCTAAATTAGTTCGGCCATCATGGTTTGTATCACCCTTACCACTCCTTCATCGTTGCTTCCAGTACAGAAAACAGCTAATGTTCTAACCTGAGTAACCTCATGAACAGCAACAGCCCACACTAACTCTGAATAACAACTTTCTCTTGTTTTCTCGTCATATACCTGGGATGGAATTAGACCCCGATTTCACCCTGAGGGTTATTTTCTTTAACTCACTTAAAGAAAGACTCCCTACTTTCACATGCACACTATTGTCAAATAACGAACATCCAGTCTCAGAAAGATGCTAGAAGCCAGTCTATGCATGCATTACTTCTAGGCTTCACTATTGTTATTCCCCTACTATGATTCAAAGACTGGCAAATCAAAAGTGCCTCAGTCTGGATACCAACAGGAACTAGCAAATGAGAATTCTTTCATTTCAGCATCTTTTCATTGGCTTCCTACAAAATGCAAAATAGATCAAATTAATCACCAAGCACCATCATACCTTACATTCCTTATAGTACCATATTTTGCCATGTTCCCTACACCTCCAGCATGCTGAGACCATGGAAAACTACATTAAAGAGTCTCTGGCTGCAGGTAAACCGTGGGTGTGGGCTTCTGCTTTGTTGACAAAAAGGATAAGACATTAGGCCCCTGCATAGATTATGGAGAGTCCAGAATAACCACCACAGGACACTGCCATCTCCACCAAATTTGAATCTCCAT
Organism: Bujurquina vittata; assembly: GCA_015106715.1. Taxonomy (NCBI): domain Eukaryota; kingdom Metazoa; phylum Chordata; class Actinopteri; order Cichliformes; family Cichlidae; genus Bujurquina; species Bujurquina vittata. Next base: position 1,805 of record VUQK01011073.1, on the reverse strand, counting down.
GGTATTCTTAGTAAAATGGTTTCTGATAGAGGACCTCAATTCATGTCACAACTTTGGGAGACTTTCTGTAATGCTCTGGGTGGTAAAGATAGCTTAACATCTGGGGTCTATCCTCAAAGTAAGGGTCAAACTGAGCACTCAAACCAAGAGCTTGAAGCAGCCCTGTGTTGCGTTGCCATCACTAATCAAACCACCTGGAGCTCACAGTTCCTTGAATTTAATATGTCTATAACACCCTCACCTTCTCAGCCAATGGATTAATCCCTTTTGAAGCATGTCTTGGATATCTACTCCATCTGTTCAGGAAGGAGAAGTTGCTTGTCCCTCCATTGCTGTCACAGGGTGTGGAAACAAACCAAGGCTGTCCTTCTTCAGATGGCTGAACTGGATAAGCAGCTGACGTTGACGGGACCCTAGCCCTCTAATGACTGACTCTATAAAATGATCTCATTTCATTGGACCCTTTCTAACGGAAGAAGTCATACACTCATCAGCTATACATTTAAAACGGTCTAAAACAAGTGCTGGTGAAACCCCATGAGAATTCATCCAGTTTTCCATGTTTTCCATGTACAGCCGGTCTCCTCCATTCCTGTATTGCTAAAGTCTGTCTCTGTAAACTTACTGGACTGTTATTGTGGTCTGTGTCTGAGGTTTGGTCCACCTGTTCTGGTTCAATTGTAACAAGCCTATCCATGCTGAATGTTAATCAAAAAAATTGGAAGATAAATATTTTCATTGTTTCATTTTGAACACTGCCCCAACGTTTTTGGAAAGTGGATTATAATTAAATTGCCATCTTATTTATAAGCAAGTTTAATTTACTGTGTAAAACTGCCTTTGTATTTTATATTTATTTGTGTTTGTTTTGTTCCACACATAACAGAAAGTTCTTTTTTTATATCCATTACCAAAGTTTAGATCGGTGTGATTTGAGGCAATATATTTTAGTTTAGTATCAAGATCTTTCCTCCACTGATGATTTAAGCAAAACAGGTAATGTGCATTGACGGGCACATTACATATTGAGCAATTACATACTGAGTGCAGTACTTGCTATGGAATAATGATTGACACATCTAAGAGTCCCAGTGAAGCCGTTAGCTCAGCTTCTCCTCATGGACAGCAGCATGGATAGATGTCCCTGGGGCATTCAGAGGTTCTTGCGCTTGTATATTCATATCAATGTTTTTTTAGTCCTTTTGATAATAAAAAGTATACACTGTTCAATTTTTAAATGTAGTGGGTTTTATGAGTAAGAAATTTTTTTTAAAAAAGTGTTTTTCTACATATATGTTTTTGTAATCTTGTTATAATAAACAGTACAAGTTCTAAAAATTCAGCATTAGTGAGATACTAGCTAGCTTTCAACAGCTGTGTAAGCCTGCATTGCGTTAGCTAGTATTTGTTAACATTAAACTTTTGATTAACGGGTAAATGAATGATAAGAATTGATTGTGTAAACATCTTTTCACCCTTTTGCTTAAGTCTGCCATATCATGGAGTTTCATAATCCAGAGTCATTTTTTTTTTCCTTTTTGGATGACTCATACACAGGAGAAGTATCCCAAAGGCCCTAATTCCAGAGTGAAGAATCAACTTCCTTAGCAACCACCTCCCTAAGCACTTTGTGACAGTCCTTAAAGGCTACACTCCAGCTTCCACTGAACATTTTAAAGCACAGAGTGAAGTTGATTTCAACTAAAGCTGCTGACCTCAGCTCTCTAACCTTCCCCATTAGCAGCCCAGATATCTCTTGCATTTACCATTCAGGGGCTAGCTCTAGGGGTAGTGCATAAATTTAG
>VUQK01011070.1:0-13466 GCA_015106715.1 Bujurquina vittata | reverse complement strand
AACAGTTAAATCTCTGAAATTAAGCTTAATTCTCTCTTTCTCTAATGCGATGCTAAAACACAGTCAGATCTTGAACTCATTTGCTCACCCATTCACACTCGAGCACACACTTCCCTTTGTGCCATTATCGCACAACACTCAGGCATCGTTAACGCTCCATTCAAGCCAATCACCTGTTTTAAAGGGATTGATTGTGTGCGCTTGTGTGAGGGTTATCAGTCACGCCCAGGGTTAAACTCAAATCAATACTTTGCCCTGAAAGAGGCCGTGCTGTCAGTGGCACTAACACATCTGTTATTGTTAACGTGGCGCTCTTGTCAGTTTGGCCACCTGCACACAATGAAACACACATACACTCACATGTGATCACTCAAACGGGGTTTGATGGGGGAATGTGTCTGTATTTCTTTATCTTTTTTATTCTTTGCATCCCACATTTACATAGATATTTCTGGTCCCGTGACCCTTCTCTTTCTCCTCCTATTTGGTTGTTTTAGAACGGGTGAAGACATCGCAACTGAGGGCAAGCACTTGCGTATGGGCTCAAATACCATGCCAGACCCCCAGGAACGCATGCCCATGCCCCACCTGCACCCCATCGCCTGTGGGCAGGGCTTCTCTGTTCGCTCCCAGTCCCTTCACTCTGTCGGTGGTGGAAACACTGGGGGCGGAGGAGAAGAGGAAGTGGGAAGTCCAACCTCTAGGAAGCAGCCCCCGCCTAAGCCCAGGAGAGACCCAGCCACCAAGCTGAGCATGTCGTCTGAGGCGGTGGACCACAGTCCCATGTCCACCTGCCGCGGGGAGAGATGTGACGGTGAGTGGTGGTGGCACTTCACACCAAGCTGATGTGCTATATATAGCTGATCTGCAGGGCCCTCTTCAACATTGCTTCGCCCACAATGACATGACATTTAACCATTCAGTGTATACTTTTCACTGACTACCATAGGGTTAGACTGATATAAAATGAAAGGCGTAAATACAACTGGGGATGGACCCGTGATTAAAACATATTTTGGATATGTCCCTGGAGCACATGTATAATAATAAATGAAAATATGAAGAGTCTGATTAATCTGTGCTGCGCTGTATTCTGGCGATCATGGTTTGTCATTTTGTGAGGGCTGACCCGCTGTAGCATGCTTCAACAACCTAGCAATAAATGGAAAGGTCAGAGCAATTGAGAATACCATTACAATACCAAAGAGAGATTAAGAAGGTAAGGATAAGCTATACCTTTCATATTCTGTTTTTCTCTTATTATCAGATTAGCAAATGGTTGTTTGCATATTTCTGCTTTGCTCCACAGATAAATCAGGTTGAATGGGATTTCATATTTTAATGCATATGACTGAGTAGCACATTTATGTTTGTTTGTGTGTGTGTGTGTGTGTCTTTAAAATCTTTAAGCTTTGGGGGAAAGTACTTCTTGATATCATGCTGCATTTTAAGGCCTTGGTGCATTTTTCACGTTATTTCAAGAACCTTAAAGTGTAAAAGAAAATCTTTGGACCACGTCGGGTTTATTTATGCTTATGTGTGTAGTCATCAGGTGTTACTGTACTTACTAATTAAATGTTTTGCTCAGTGTGGTAGTTCAGCTCAGCAGGTTAATAATAGTGCTGTTCGTAGAAGGTTGTTGCACATAGTCACTAGTCAAAGCTGCTCTTGTGATATCTCTGTGTCCTCGTGAGACCAGTTCAGATTAATTGGACTTTATTAAGCTTGTCTCAGCTGCGACAGAAGCAACTTTTCTTGCAGCAAATACAAACTGTCCAGTTCTGCTTCAGGGCAAACTCAGTACAGGCATTTTGCAAACTTAAATTGATAGCATAAAAACAGTCTTTTCAGGTGGTTTTAGTAACAGAAAGATTTAGAGTTTGCAAGAAGCGTTTACTCCATTTCACTTTGAATGATTCGCTGCCAACGTGATGTTTAGGGAGTCACCCTGCCGGGCTCAGATTGGTGGGGATCACTGTGTGCGCACAGATCTTCCTGGGCACCACGGCAACCATCTCACAGAAACAAGACCCCCTGCAGCCCAGCCAATCACAGCATCACCGAGCAGCTTGGGCCAATGAGGTTCCAAAGATGCTGAAAACTGAGGCTGCAGAGCCAATCAAATTGAGAGTGTGGGGGTGTCCCTGGCTGAGGGGAGGGTTGCGTGCTCTGTAGCTGGCGCTTTAGTGGGGAGGGGAGGAGCTTGCCAGAGTAGAATTCATTCAGGAGGAGCGACTGACCTAGATTCGTTTTCCCCGGGAGGAGTGGGAGGGGGGAGGGTGCTGCGGGTAAACACATCCGCTGCAAGGGGGAGGTGGGGAGCAGCAGAGAGAGGAGAGGAGAAAGGACAGCGATGTTTTGAAGGGGTGGATTCATCATCCATGCTGAAACAGACCTCAGCATTAACCATGGAAACCTGCTAGTGTAGTAATGTAATTTGCAGCTGTGGAAAAGAGGCAGAGGAGCATCATTGTGCGCCCATTATTGCATGCACATATACACACATGCATGCACATTCCCACACAAAGGCAGGAGAACAGCAGAGGCAGAAATGCGAGTGTGACATGCCAAAACATATTTGGGCTGAACCAAATCTTGCATTAGCACATTATTAGTAAGTGTTAATTAAGAGAGAGCATCAAGCCAAAAGATATGCCGTGCAAATTAGCACAACTCATATCAACATGACTTAACGTATAGCATGCAAAATACAGAACAAAGTTGAATATTTTGATTTAATTTGTATTATTTACTTTTGATTCATATACTGAATCATACACCTGACATTGAACTCATTGCTTTTTCTCTAATAATATTCTTTAAAAAAAAAGACATCTACACCAATATGCAACATTCTATATTAAATGATCTGCAAAAAAGAAAGAAAAGCTATTCATTCAGATTAATGTGTAGGCATGTGCAGCGTGTTTGTGCGCGTGCATGCAGGGAACATGGGTGGTGAGCCATACAGTTACAGGAAGTACAAGTGTGCCTGGGCCATCTGGCATATGAATTATTAAAGGCGTACAAATTTGCAGTTTTAAAAATTTTAGACATGGTCCAGCTCTTCACTCCATTTATCTCCCACTAGCTGTCAGAGTGAGGGACAGCTCTATCCCTCTCAGTTCCTGTAAAACTGAGGTTTTTGTGCTCAGCCCTAACAGTTTCTCTAAGGAGGTCAGTCAGTACATCGGCCCCCTCCCCAGTTACCTCAAATTATCCGCCAACAACCTTGGCGTCATCTTTGACCAACATCCGAATTTTGAATCTCACGTCTCTAAGCTCACACAGTCTTCTTTCCTTCACCTCAGAAATATTACAAAAATCAAATACTGTCATTAAATCTTCGGCAACTTTTAGTACACACTTTAACCTTGATTACACTCCCACGTTGATTATTGTAAATCACTTTTCACGTGCATCTCTCAGTCTTCCACAGCCCGTCTCCAGCTGGTGAACATTTTATAGGTTATCCTTCACGTAATCTTTTGTCCTTTACTTTGAATGTGTGATCGTAATGGTGATTATGTGTCTGTGAAGCACTTTTTTAACTCCGTGTTTTGAAAAGTGCTATACAAATAAAATAATTATTATCATTACTAGTATTAGCATTAGTATTAATATCATCCAAACATCTCAGTATGTGACCTACAAATAGACTGAGAGCAATTGGGTAACACAGAGCTGCGGCCACTCTTCGTGAGCTGCTGTAGTGGTACTGTAGCGTATTGTGCAGCGCTCGCCGTACAAATGGCTCTTTGCTCCACATCTAAAGAGATTCGCACTGCAAAGCTACGTCATCACTATCAAAAAGAAGCTCAACAGTGTGTGTGACCCAGATAGTATACTCACTTGCTGCCATATATGTGACCTAGAAACATGCATATGCCTCAACCCTTCCCACATATCTGACTCAAGATGTTGCACTCAGTGATACATATAGACCTGCAACTGACCCACAGGACTAAAATAGCTGTGTGTTTATCTTAATCATTAATGGCTCATAGATTACAAAACATTTCATCCAATTCAGTACTGTATCATGTAGGAATATATCATTTGATCATGTCTCATGCTGGAGCGAATTCAATCTTTGACTTTCTTTCTCTCTCTTGTTGAGCAGTTCAAGGATGCAGTGAGGACTGCAGGAGGGTGCCACCGCCCAAACCCAAGAGGAACCCCAACACACAACTGAGCGTTTCCTTCGATGAGTCCTACATTAAGAGCCATGGAGGCGGTGGGGTTTGCCCCTCCAAACCCCTCCACCATGTCTCTTCCCCAAGCGAATGCAACCCATCACCTCCACAGAGTGATGAAAGCCCAACAGATGACTGTGAAGATGAACCTGTCTATATAGAGATGGGTGGGATTGATGTTGGAACACGGGAACCCTTGAAAAGTGAGGATGAGGAGCCAGGGGAGTCTGTGTATGAAGAGATGAAGTACCCAGCTCTGGATGACATGGAGTACCGCACTGACCCTGTGGGATGTCGTTCTGCGTGCCCCACTCCGGCACCCTATGAACCTGAGCCTCTTAGCCGCTGCTCCACACCTCGAAACATTCCGCTCTGTGACATTCCTGCACCCTTTCCCAATCTACTCACCCATCGACCTCCATTGTTAGTGTTCCCACCAGCGCCTGCCCAGTGCTCACCTAACTCAGATGAGTCTCCCCTCACCCCTTTAGATGTAGCCAAATTGCCCATGCTGGAGAACCAGTCCTACAGCAAATCCCCCACCTCTTCCACCGAGCCACCCTCCTCAGCACACATCCGTAGGGAGCTCACAGCCACCCCAACTCTCACTGTCTCTGGACGCTCCTCTGCGCCTCCTCTACCATGTACCCTTTACAAATCCTCCTCCTCATCTTCCTATCAGCGTAGCCACTCTGCTTGTCCATCGCCGGTCAGCATGGGTCGCTGTCTCACCCCTCTCAGCCTCATGCGTACACCTCCCTTTGATGCTTCAATGCCATTTCCTGGGGGTCTGCCCCGAAGTGCTTCTGCCACCCCGCATGGCAAAGGGTCACCACCTCAAGACGGTGTAGGACGACTTCATGGGTCTATGCAAAATGTGTCAACAGGCCGCTCACGGACACCCACGAGCCCGCTGGATGAACTAACCAACCTGTTCACAACGGGCAGGAATATGCTAAAGAAAAATGCAAGCGGAAGAAAATCTAAGGAGCCTGGAGAAAGTAAGTCTTAAAATAAAGAGATGTAGATACAAAAGGGTACAAATTACAAAGGATTGCAAAGTATTTCTCAAGAGTGTAGATAGATTACAGCTGCATCCCCATTGAACAGTTCTGCACCCTGTCTACTGTACACACATTTATTTCACGCCAGTGACAGATTTAGTGAAGCGATTTAGTTAGAAAGCAACATTAGAAAGTAGGATAACAAGCTGAGGTGTGTCACAGTGTGTACCATCTAGTTTTTTTCTTACTAGCTTTTAAATTTTTTAAATGCTGATGGTGTAACTCATCCACGTCCTGGGTTGACGAGTTTGATCCTGCAAAAGCAGAAGGTTGCGCATATAATGCGTCACTTTCACAGAATCATGTTTGCGGTGCATTTTGCAGCCTTGCGTTTGTTTAATCTAGACGTGCCAAGCCAAGTCTGATACAGATCGTATGATTTAATCTGAGAGGATTAGAGACTAAAGCAGGCCGCAGGTCTCTCAAACCGACTTATGGCATTAGGCCATCAGGCAGCATTACTTTTAAATATGTAAACATCAACATTTAAATACAGATATCCATGCCACACTCAAGAAGACGCTGCCAAAAATCTGCGCGGCCGCGTAGGGAAAAAAAAAACTCACAGCTGCATAATTTCGATTTACAAAAGATATAAAACTATAAAAAATGCTTGTGCTCATATTTCCCGTCACATGGTGAGTCTGGTGCCAGCAGCATTTTCAGTCAGTCCCAAATTGGCCTTCTCATTTCAGTCTTCATTTTTCTGTTAGAATAGCAATTGTTAGCTTGAAAATTATGAAATCCAATCTGTAAAATTTGTCTTTGGCCATGAATCATACCAAATACACAACAGGGTGATTCATAAAGTCATGAAAGTTAGCGTAGTTTTGTAGCGGCATGTCATATTTAATTGAGAAGAGTCAGTAGTGAATTAATATAGAGTTTCTAATCATTTGCAGTGGAGATGACATGTAGTTAACCTTCTGCTTCCCTTATAACTCCAGTGGTGCATCTCTCTTCATACCTGAGTTTCACAATCTGAAAAGAATTTAACAACTGAACTATTTTTTTTTATTTAAATGCTCCAAAACTGAGCATTTGTGCATGAATCATAAATGATGAAAAAAAAAACTACAAAGAATCCACACATCCATCCTTACTCAGTGCTCTTAGCAACTACAACATAGCAACAGTGGAAGGAGGAGAAATCCCTGTTTCTTATTTGCAGATTCCCTCCCCGTGGGTAATGCAGCCAATCACAGCTCAGGGCACGTCAGACTACAATGAAGCTCCTGATAGAGATAGTTATGCCTCTGATCTCAATCCTACACCTGATCAGAGGATTTCAGATTCTCTTTTCTGTCCAATCAGCACACACATACGTAAGCCAATCGTGCAGCTGGAGCAGCTGCGTAGATGGGGACGGTGGACGCTGAGAGAATTTATTTTTTGCCATTTTGAGATATATTTATAGATTCAAGCTGGTGTATAAATGCACCGAATTGGTGTACATTTTCTGCTCATTCCAGAGATTAATATGCATTAAACTTATTATTAGCTGCTGAATTACTGTGACTGCTATACAGTCAAATGTTGCATTTAGGCTTCAGGATTAACCTTTGATTTCTCATCGCTGAGCCTTTTTATAATACTTATTTTCACACCCATATGGATTGTAAACAGTTTACAGTTATTCTCTATTTCCCCATGCACTACGATGCACAAACATGCACTAACGTGTGTTGTGAACTTGAAGGTTATAGAGTATCATTTAGTTCTTTCCCTTTCTAAGGCAACAGGGGCAGCAACAGCTACCCTGACCCACTTACCAACTGGTTAATCACCACACTTGCTCTCTTTTTGCCTTCGACCTCTCTCTTACGCACACACACACACGCACACGTGCATACACACAGCTACATAAAACTGCATGTATGACACATGCAGGCATGACTACAGTATACTGGTCGAGCTTATGCAGAGGCACAACCTTTGTGGAAATCAGTCAAGCACATATTTTTAAAACGTAAACAGTGATATGATAATGATTATCACCTTTGTTGAGCTTTCCTAAATACACACAGGTTTAAATATTGAGTCTGAAAAAAACGAAAAGTATATCATATATGTGTGTGTGTGTGTGTGTGTATGTGTGTGTATTTATATGCCTATCAAACATTTTGTTTCATTCAGCTTCTTCAGTGGGTAGTGAGTGACACCTAGTGTCACCACGCTTGTAGTGCAATAAAAAGCAGAATTATGATTATGATACAATTTGCTCCTTATAAGTTATTTTGTGTATTATCAAAAAATATCCAGTTAATTTTGATAAATACATCAAAAACTCAATATTTATTGATTCACCTAATTGTGTGTTTTTAATTTTTTCTCCCCCTTTTCTTTGGCAGCTGAGCCCAAAAGCAAGTCCCACAGTGAGTCGAAGCGAGAAGGCAAGGAACGTCACAGCCACAGCAAGGAGTCCAAGCGAGACTCCAAGGAGCGTCACAGCAAAGAGTCTTCACATAGACGAGACAGAGACAAAGACAGAGAAAAAGACAAAGACAAAGACAGAAGGAGCAGCAATGCAGAACCTCTGCCCCACAGACGAAATAGCAAAGACCGTACTTGTAGCAATGTAGATACACAGCTCGTTCGCAGGGACAGCAGGGACCAGGGCTGCAACAATGCAGATCCCCTCCCTGTGAGGCGGGACTCCAAAGATAGGGGCAGCAGCTCCATAGAAACAATCCCTTTGATAAGAAGAGACTCCAAGGACAGAGGGATTAGCAATGGTGACCTCTTACCAAGGAGAGACAGCAAAGATCGAAATGGGGGACATGGAATGGAGTCTTTGCTGAGACAGGAGAGCAAAGACAAAGACAGATTGCTAGATCAGCCTCCTGAGCTGCTGCCAAGGCAAGACAGCAAGGAAAGGGCGAGAAATCCTGTAGACTACAGACATGAAAACAGGCTGGATCAACCACCTGAACTCTTACCCCGACAGGATAGCAAAGAGCGAGCCAGAAATGGTGTGGACTCAAAGCACGAAAGCCGAGACAGGCCACCTGAGCTTCTTCTCCGACAAGAGAGCAAAGACAGAGTTAGAACTGGACCAGAATATAGACATGATAGCAAAGACCATCGTCCCGACTTGTTGCCCCAACCGGAGAGCAAAGAGAGAGAAAGGAACGACATGGAGCATAAACATGAGGGTAGAATAGACCAGGTACCGGAGATCCTTTCCCGACAAGAAACATCCAGAAGCAGCAACAGCAGGGACAGGGTCGGGTCCAGCTCTGAGTCCAAGTATGAAGGCAGAGATCGAAGCTGCCACAGTAGTGGAGATCTTCTTCCTCCTCCTTTACCCAGGCAGGACAGTAAAGATTTGAGCAGAACTGGCCTTGAAGTGAGGCGGGACAGCAAAGACAGAAGTCTGAATGGTTCAGAGCAGCATCATTTTGATAACAAGAGCACCAAGAGCCCGTCTGCAATGGAATATAGGTGCGACAATAAGGAGCGAGGATACAGATCCGATGGCACGCCCCGACGAGATAGCAGAGCAAATTACACAGCAGACCAGTCAAAAGCACAAGAGAGGAACGGCAGCACAATGGCAGCACAGCATTCATCAACAACAACACCTACTCACCACGGAAGATCGTCAGGTAGCCCGCCAATGACCACGGGAACAGGAAACGGTGAGTGTTGGGACCTCAGATTTAAGACGGCATTAGACGTCGACAGCGCATATAACTGTTCAAATGGCATACTGTTTTTCATTCCTTTGTAGATTTGAAAGCAGCATCTAAGTATGCCCGCTCACCATCTAAACCGGCTAATCCTTCCCCAGTGGGAACTCCACAAAGGAGAGCAGCAGAGACACATCAAAGCCAGGTATGCACATCTGAGTCTTTGTTTTGTTTTATTTGTGTCTTTGCTCAAAGTATTCGTTTCTTATTTGCCCTGAAAACTTATTTCTCAGTCTGCGGTAGAACGATTTGGACTGTTAAGACATTTTGTTCTTTTTGGTCTTCAAGCTCGTATTGGCAATTTAATTCTAAGACCCTTCTTAGCAAGCATTCAAGAAAACTGAAGGAAAATTGATTTAAAAACTAACATTTGTGTTCTTAGTGCTCAGTTCAAAAGCAGTAGAATCATTAGCATACACTCCCATCCACTCCTGAATCAGTTTCATGTGTTAAATGATTGCTTAGTCAGTTGTGAATACGATTCTAAAGAAATTAGACAGATGGTTCATTTGCATTTGTTTCACCTGGTACATTAAATTTGTTCCTCAGATGCCCCAGATGCCATGGATATGTGGAGACACCACCATGCTAGAGCAGATCGAGCGGAAACGCACCCTGTGCATGGAGATCCGTTCCAGGCAGCACCCACACTTGCAGAGATCCCTGGAGAGGCCGCCTCCTCTGCCTGACAGGAATGAAGACAGGCACCAGGATCGCAGTCAGTGCAAACAGGAAAGTGCATCCGTCCTCCCAAGCTGGGGTAAAAACAACGGGACCAAGAAGATCCGTCCTCCCCCATACCCCACCCAGACGACGGTATTCTGGGATACGGCCATCTGACATTACCAAGGCATTTAGAACACATAACCCACAGTTACCCACTCGCTCGCCTTGCTGGGTTTGACTGATGCCTCCCTACAAGATCACGGGCTTCAGGGCAGCCACTGAGAGGGCAAGAGGGGTGATGCTCACTGATGTCAAAGGACAATGGTGGTTACCACAGCAATATTTCTGCTTGTTCAGGGTGTCATGTTTCTAATCATCACTGGTGATATTTGATATTTTTCTATTTTCTGTGACTGGACTCCTGTAATGTAATTAGTAGAGTAGATATTTGATGATGAATAGATATTTTCTAAATGAGATGATGGGGATCAAAAGGCAACTTTAATTATGTATAGTAGATGTAGATGCAATCTAATATTTGTTTTTATGTTATTTTTCATCAGGTTATTTTACATTTGAAAACATTATCAATACTTGTACTGTAGTTGCATAATTTTCTTATGCCTGATTTTTTTTTTTTTGCTGTATTCTAAAATACACTACGAGCGTGGGTTGGGGAGGTAGTAAATTAGAACATACATTATTAACAGGATCATTTCCAAGACCAGCCAAAGCCTGTAAAAGCGAGATATGGGTGTGGTTGCACTTTCGATGCTTGGTAATTTAAAAATGGGTTAGTGGCAATAGCTGGTGAGGACCAGCACCTTTACATTGCCATGCACACTGCAAGCACCGTGACAGTGTAAATACTTGATGCCAACGACCAACCCGTACAATCAACACCCGAGCTTTTAGATTTGTTAATTTCACTGCAGATTATAATAGCCATATGCACTTGCTTAAGAAATAACTTTCAAGATTATGCTTATATATATTTTTTGAAATTGTTGGGAATAGTGAGTTGTGCCATGTAAGTTTTCATTTATTGGCTGAAAGGTAAAGCCTCAGGAGAATTGGCTGCGCGTGACATGCAGTCATCTATATTTGGGTGTCTCTGACAATGTTTCCAATCCAAATCAATGGCTGGCAACCAGTTTAGAGATCAAATTATTTAAGGACCTATCACACGACAACAGCTCTGACCAGTCAAAAATGATGGGGGTTGCACAAGGGCCTGCAAATCTGTGAGGCTTTGGGGAAAAAAAAGTAAACTGCACTAACTCTCATCTTCCTTCCCATTAAATGAGGCTGGTTACATACACATTCATCTCCCCCTGCTCTCTCCCTCTACCTCAACCTCTTATTTGCATGAATTTGATTGGTTCTCTTTTGCACATTAAAACGCAATGTCAACATTGTCGAAATAGTATGGGTTTAACAACAGCCCCGAGTGTGCAAGTGCAGTACCCCCTCTTTATGAGAATCAGTGGTTCAGAAACCTTCCTCGGTACCAGTTTGTGTGTGTGAGGGAGAGAGCTGTGTATGTGCGTGTGGGTGTGTGTGTATGCGCGTGTGTGTCTGAGTGTGTGCCAAGCTACAATGTATGCAAGATGCAAGTAAAAACAAAAAAAAAATGATTGTTTTAAGACATTCACTTTGCCCTATCATGACGTTGGTGGGTGAAGGTTGGAAATGTAACAATGATGATGTACAATCTTTGTGTGTGTATAAACGTGCACTGTGAAAAGGTAGAGAGAGCACCGCACTGTCAGTCCTCTGTCTTATGCACTGAGTGTTCTCTTGTTTTGCGTAAAAAAAAAAAAAGAAAAAGAAAAGGAAAAAACATGTTTGAGGAATAAAGTACTGTATTCTGATTGTCACTTGGGTTCTGTTGAGAGAAATAAATAAATATGGACTTGAAAACTGCTATGGAAAAAATGTATCCTGCTTTTTTTTCTATGTAAATTTTGAAAAAATATTTTAATCACAGAGAAACACAACTTAAAAATAATAAAAAGAAAGCTATATATATATATTTCTCCTAAAGGCACATAAGAAGCTGTTTTAGCATTAAAAAAAAGCACCTAAGTAAAAATGACGAGAAGTTCAATGTTCAAATGTTGAGGTAAATATACAGTATTTATTTTAGTCTATTTTCATTGTCAATAAACATCATAATATACAATACATCTTTAACCCTGAGTGTTAATGTGAATAAGGTTTTGATAAATGGGTAAAAAACCCATAATAATAATAGTCATTAAAGTACCATGATGCTTATCTTAGACTGCGGCAGACATTGCACTGGCTGGTCTTGTGTCGCTGCTGGTCGGTCGCTTTGATGGTGCCGGGGCTGGCGGTGATAAACTGCTCTGCTGGGCTCACAGTAGTCAGCCAAAAACTGTGGAGGTTGGCAAAGTAGTGACAGGAACCCCGTGCACCTTGGCACTCAATGAAGGGATGAGTTCGGAAATCCTTGAGGCAGCTACCAGTGGAAGTGAGTGACTGACCACCACCATTATTACCTGCTCCTGTGTGCTAAAGACAGCAAGCCAGCAGGCACACAGTGAGGGGAAGTTGACAAAAGTTTTCTTTCCAAACACACTGGAATTTTTTTCTTTGTTTGTTTCTAATAGACTTACCAAGAGGAACGAGTACCCCACCCACAAACTCCTCCATCCCGGGGGGCACGAAGGGAATGTGTGATTCTGGCTGTGAAAAGTCACCACAGGCAAAATGGTCTCACACACTACACAGCGACTGATATGGGCCACAATATCCTGGCCAAATAGTGGCATCATGGGTAGGGGAGCAGTTGTGGAGAGCCAATAGGATTTGTCATTGCGACTAGAGTAGGAACAGGTAGCCTTGTTACAGTAGGCGAATGGCATGGTGGAGAAAACAGGGAGGCAGGAGCCAGGCTGGCCTGCAGGGACAAGAGATTTAACGAAAGATGCAAACATATATATGAAAAAACACATTTCAAGAGATCAACAAAATGACCACTTTATATTGGGACTTACCCAGATCTTGTGTGTGGGCCTTTTCTTGGGCTTCCAGATAAATGAGACTGTATCCGTCCCAAAGCTGAGTGGCATCTGCTGGGCATTCTGGGACCCGAACTGACTGGCTGTGTATAACTAACATAAATCCAGCATTTAATATCCTTCTGTGGCCGGGATCACCTGGATCACCAGACGCACCCGGGATACCTTAAGGATGGAGTAGATGAACAAAGCGCACGTGTGTTACATGGAGAGAGCATCAAAGTGAGAAAAGGGCATATACTGTATGTATTCCATAAGTCTATCTGTAGACTTAGGTGAATGGTCATGTAACCCAGTGGGTTTATAATAACAATTCTCCCTATAATTTCATATATTAGTTCATATATATTCGTCATGTATTGTGTCAATCACAGATACCCCCCTCTGTTCAGATCCCCCATGGACCGATCTGTAATAACCTGAACCCCATTGGCTAAAATTGCTCCCGCCCACCTACGCAGCAGGCTCAGGTACGCGCTGCAGAAGCACAGAGAGCAGGAGGGCAGACGATAGCGTGTCTGCTGAGCTAAGATCTGACATTGGAAATAAACTGAAGAAAGTGAGCAAAACAATAACCTGGTAACTTAACTTAAAATCTGTGGCCGAGTGAGCGAGACGGAACCGAACGCTCGGTGGTTTCAAGCAGTGCGAGCGTCCTGGCTAGGTTTTTTAGAAACCCTGAAACCTTGGATTGGATCCGTTGGATTTCTCCCTGACGAGGGGGATGGCGAGCCACCCATTGAGATTCTGGAACTGAGCCGGACCAACCCTTTGGCCTGCAAAGAACGGGTTGTTCTTTCA
>VUQK01011069.1:0-15747 GCA_015106715.1 Bujurquina vittata | reverse complement strand
GGAATGCGGAAAAGGATGGAGAAAAAAAATAAGAGGGGGGGGGGGGTACAAAGTGAGCTCACAGGCTTTCTGCCAACTTCCACAGCACACAGACTGAAGAGCAATGACATAACACAGTGAGTCAGAGTGTAGTAACTTCATGCAGGGGCACACCCTTTTCAGACTTACTCTGTGGTCTCCCAGCAGGCTCTGCAGCTCATGGCGGTGTCCCTCAGCCACATCCTGCCCTCGGCTCAACTCCAGTTTGGGCAGGAACTGTTTTAAGGTGGTGGTGCAGTAGCGGTTCCAGCGGGTTGGTTGACGAGGTCGCCACTCCATAATCTTCTCCTTCAGGATCTTCTCAATCCTATTCAGAGCAAGATGTATTGTTTTAGCCGACAGCAGCTTTGGGAAGTGGATATTCCTGCTGTTTTACTTGCCTGTCCTGAAGCTCTGCTGCAGCTGCTCTGTCTGTGTGGCGATACACCAGCTCCTCTGGCTGAAGACAGTTACAAATATTTTTTTTAAAACAAAGAAATAAATAAGAAATAAGCATAGGTTTATACAGAAATACTGAACACTCACTTGCACGCTAGACAGGCCAGGGTGGGAGAAGGTTCGGGAGAAAAACGGTTTCCACAAATTGGCTTTCGTGACGTCAAAACTGATCCGCATTGGTAATGTATATTTTTGAATATTGAACCAAACCTTAAAATAAAATAAAATAAAATAAATTGTTTGAGATAGATAGATTAGATAGATGGATCAAACTATACAAAATTGTTAACATAATGAAACAACTTGGTTTACTCACATTGTCAGCATTGACCAGGCAGCCAACTGTTTGCAGTGGGCAGAAGGTGTCATGCTGCCCATAGAACTGACCGCTGCTGGGATTCCAGATAAGGTAGCAGTTCTGCTCAAAGGTCAGGACATAAGCTGTGGGTCCCTGAGAAGACAACATTTTAAAGAGAATAGTGCTGCTGCAGAAACAAGCCTGGAAAATTAAGCAGCAAAAATAGCAGTTTTGGCAGTAGCTGCTTGAGAAAAACACTTTTAAACTGTATTAAGGTTTAGGGTCTGCATTATTATGGGTGTGACCACTTTGGGAGACAGGTGGGTGTAGCCGATAGCTGTCTGCTCAGCCAATTAAGAGTCACTAAACTGGACCTCGTTACTGTGTTCGGGATGTTGGTGCCTTTTTATTGCAGTTATCTGACAAATATTATGGGCTTCTCTGTGATACAGCCTGTCCAAAAAGTTTGTGTTTGAGCTTTAGTGAGTGAAATTATAATACTATATTAATCTGTTACTGTAATTAGCAGTATTTGTGTCTATGCATTGCATCTTTACAGTTTATGAATTCCACCATCTCGCCCATAACTTCAGACCAGCTCTTATTTACTCATTTACACCGATGTCAGATATGAAATCTGATTTAAGCTTGCACGTCAGGTTTATGAGATATGGATTACTGATGTTTTGACACCTTTGAATCTGGAATTTTAGCTATTTCCCACCAAAATTGTCTTAATGTTTGTATTCTGAAAACAAACCATGAGATGACACCTTACAGCACATTTCTGTGAATATAAAACTATAAAATGAAACAAGGAGCGCATGTTCAGAAATGTTTGAGGTACTTGTTTTTGCACTTGTACTGCACACCAATCTCTTTTTGCAAGAACCAACAGGAGTCGCCTATCCTGCTCGGATTAAATTTTCCCTTATAAATCGGTTTTCCATCACTTTTATATTTTGATGAAATCTTTCCCCACCCTCATCTCTGACATCATCCAGGTTTGGTGGACAAAAAGTTGCGATGAGAATGGAAAAAGTGCATCTTCAATGACATTTTGGCACTCATTAGCTGAAGTGCTTTCACCATGTTTTTCAGAAACTCAGCGTAATTTTCGCCCTGTGGCAGACTTGCTAAGAAAATTCTGGACAACCTACACAAATGGGCCCCATGCTGCTGATTCCATTGGATTCAGTTTCCTTTTGAACTCATCTTTAAGCATCAGTTCAGATTTCAGGACCAATAAAAAACACTTTTCTAAACGAATTAATAAATAAATGTCACCCACCTCAGGTATGGCTGTGCCGATTATAAGCCAGGCTTTTTTGCCTATAGACAGGAAGTAGTTGCACAACAGTACAGCATGTTCGTCTTCATCACCTGCTAGAAGGGTGAGGAATTGCTAAAAAACAAAGAAAGAGAAACCAACAGGTATTGCAACATGGGCATTTCCCTTCTGTATACAGTCCTGGCATCTTGAAGAAAGTTCGCTTACATCACAGGTGCTCCACAGGTCGCAGGCTACAGAAAACAAAACGTGGTCAGGCACTGAAGGGATGAGTGAGACAAATCGAGCAATGAGGGGCTGTGCAGGGAAAAAAAATAAGTGTATCAATAAATTATATACAATAAAAGAAGATTTTTTTCTACATTCCATACAATTACACCGACCGTGGCTTCCAAGGGGTTATTGGGGAATTCATCCAGTAGCTCCTGTGGGGGACTGAGGGGTCGAATGTAACGTGTGATGAAGACTGTCTTCCCGCTGAGGTCTATGACTGTGGTAATGCATGGTCGGTCCGGGTAGCTCTGTGCTGCATCCCTCTCAAATTTCTCTGAAGCCTGCAGTAAGCGCTCATCCTCTTGGCTGTCAAACTGCATGAGAAAACCAAATATTAACGAACAATTAATAAGGGGATAGCGCACTAGTTAAAAAGAAGTGTTGTGAATTATAATTAAAAATTATATAAGTGCTCTGATGGACAGTTACCTTGGCTTCCTTTATCTAGTACATGCAGCAGAGCAAACGCAAATGAGTGACACAAGAGCATGACAGAAATAAGAACAAATTAATTTGTAACAAACTGTTTCAAAAATAAGCAATGTATACGCAAGGGTATATATTTTACCAAATATAGCTAAACACTTAAAATAAGACTGCGCTTTCCTTTATTTTCTTACAACACATCACACTAAATGTGGTTCAAGTTTCAAATAATAAGCAGGACCTTTCTGTCAAAGAGAAATCTTTAGTTTTACTCGTCGCCAATGAAACGTAACTGAGATTGTAAGAAAGTGCTCTAAGTATTTTTTTTTTTAAATGGGGATTCTTTACTTGAGCATTTTGTTTGCCAGATGGCTATAAATAATTCATTATTACTGTATGTATTGCTCTGTGTAGACCTGAAAATGCTTATTGCTGTGACATGCAAAGTAAATCCTATAAATGCTCAGGTTTAAAAACTTTTTATTTTTTTAAACTCCTTCGGGCTCTGCATGATGTCAAAGCTACTCAAATAATGAAAATATGGAGCTAGAAATGAGCACAACAGCTCCCTTTAAATTTGGAGAAGCTTGTCTAAAAAACAAAAGTAAACAACAAAACAAACAAACAAACAAACAAAAATAAAAAAACAAAACAGCAAAAGCAGCTACCACAGGGTGACGCTGCATGAGAACTATAAAGCAGACAATCAGTTTCTTGAGGTTGTCACTTAAACTTACCTTCTCCCTAACAGACTCTCCAGGTACCAGCTGCGGATCGATAGTGATGAACAGCGTGACAAATGTTCCCTCACTCATATTTCTCAAGGTATCATAACCACTAATAGGAACATGGCTCCGCTCCTTGCTGTAACCCAGCAGCACCGCTGGCGTGTTCACTTTGAATGTTCCATCAATCTAAGAGATGGGGAGGGTCCGGTCGGTCACTGTCATTTCCTGTTTGCACATCACGTCTGCTAAAATGTAGACTCACCTTGGACTGAGAATAAATTGTGCTGAAAGGAATCTTGACTGAGCCCAGCCAGTGCTTCTCTACTTGGGATTGAATTGACTTCCCCCTCTTTTTGTCATTCTGAAGAACAAAAGTACACATAATTCAAGCAACCAGTACTAATATGGGAGTGAGTGAGTGAGTGAGTGAGTGAGTGAGTGATAAGTAAAATATATTTATATAAGGCTTTTCAAGACAATAAACTGCTCACAAAGTGATTTACAGAGGTACCAAAAATCAGCATGTACAGTGTTTACTCACCATTTCAGTCTCAGAAACCACTTCGTCAAATATGTTGATGAAGACCTCATCTTTGACTGACTGCAGGTTCGCAGTGCTGTAGTCATCATTTGGAGCGCTGTGGAGAGGAAGATTAACAATTCAGCCAGTCGGTCTGGGAAGCAACAGCGCCCAGCAGCCAATCATGAAACATCTCCGTATCGAAATAAACTTCAATGTCAGCATCACCAGGACATTAAAACTGCATATATAGACTCATCAGTCAAATTTGCTGAAAAATACAGGCGTCAAAATAAGTTGTGTTCTTATAACGTTCTCTGGTCAAACACACCGAGCTTTCACTTTGTGATACAGCGCATTAGACAACTGAATTTCTTCCGGACTCCCAGGTTGGGAGTTCGGAAGAAACTATAAAAGGCATGAGGAGATTCTACAGAAGCAGCAATTCTCCCAATTATTTTGGTTCATGTCTCAGTTTTTGAATAGAGTGGATCATTCACCGAAAACTTCATCATGACTGGATCATGAACACAAAATTATTTGCAGTTTGCTTAATCTTTAAATGTTACAGCTTTGACCACAGTGCTGTGAGAAACTATCTGCCCCCTTCCTGATTTCTGAAACATGTGCATGTGCATATTTGTCACACTGTTCCCGATGAAACTTTAACATCAGACAAACCTGAGTGAATGCAGTTTTCAAATGATGATCATAATAAATGATTATCATCCTTTATTAAGAGAAAAAAGGAATCCAAAACTACCTGGCCATATGTGAAATAAGTAATTGCTCCCCTTGTTAAATCACGAGTTAACTGTGATTAACTACATGAAAAAGCAACACATCATGTCCTGAGCTAATTAATCAGAGGAGAAACAAAGTCATTGGTATCTTATCAGTTTGGAAAGGTTTGCAAAGCAGGCCTCACTTGCCTCAGTTGAGGTCAGTGTTCATGATTCAACGAAAAGAAAGAGACTGGGCAAAAATGGCATCCATGGGGGAGCTCCAAGAAAAAAAAACAATGCTGACCAAAAAGAACACAAATGCTCATCTCATACTTTCCAAAAAAAACTCTTGATGATCCCTGAGACTTTTGAGAAAATATTTTGTGAACTGACAAGACAAAAGATAACGTTACAACTAACATGTTTTTTTATGAAATGCTAACAGTCAAACAGTGGTAGTGTGGTCTGGGCTGCTTCGGGACTTGGACAACGTGCCGCAATTGATGAAACCATTCTGCTCTCTGCCAAAAAATCCTGAAGGAAAATGTCCGGCCATTGGTTTGTGCCCTGAAGCTCAAGTGTACTGATCCAAAGCACACCAAATTCCAACTCTGAGTGGCCTTAAAAAAATAAAATGAAGGTTTTGGAGTGGCCCAGTCAAAGTCTGGACTTAAATCAGATTGAGATGCTTTGGCATGGCCATTCATGCTCAAAAAAACAATACAATGTGGTTGAATTAAAACAATTCTCCAAAAAAAGAGTGGGCCAAATTTCCTCCACAGGGAAAGGCTCATTACCAGCTATTCCCAACACTCGACTGGAGTTCTTGCTACTAAGGGTGGCACAAACAATTATTAGGTGTAGGGGCAATCACTTTTCCCATACAAGGCCAGGTAGGTTTGGATAGTTATTTCTCTTAATAAATGAAATGATAATTTAAAAAGCGCATTTTGTATTTGCTCAGGTTATTATTAAAGTTTCTGATGATCTGAAACATGTAAGTGCGAAATATACGCAAAAAAACAACAACAAAGAAATCAGTAAGGGGGCAGTTTTTTGTGACACTGTGGTGAGAGCTGTAACAGAGGAGTGAAGTAAAAATGGCAGTTCCACAGTGAGAGCCACAGAGGCAAACAGCAGCATGGTACGTGTGTTAGACCAGGGATCTTCAACTCCAGGCCTCGAGAGCCGGTGTCCTGCAGGTTTTAGATGTGTCCCGGATCCAACACACCTGAATCAAATGGCTGAATTACCTCCTCACTATGCAGTCAAGTCCTGCTAATGACTTGAAACACATCTAAAACCTCTCGAGGTCTGGAGTTGAAGATCCCAGTGTTAGACGGTAAAAGCCACCCAACTGGTACTATAAATGCTGGCAGTAATAAACCTGAGAAAAGTGGCTTATACAAAGTTTTTCCTCAAAAACACAGCAGAGTTAATCCTATCCCATACAACAAACCTATTACTTTGTTATAGCTTATCAACTGTCATATTTAAATACAAGTTTATCTAAAATGCTAAGCGATTTATACAATGAAACCATCTTTATATCAGGATCTTGAATAGTGGAAATGTGACCGCTCAACCACAGCTATCACTAAAGATTAAAAAAAAACAATACAAAACCAAAAAACAAACAAACAAAAACACCCACAAAAAAATAAAACCATTCACCTAAAAGGCAGCTGCAGCTCCTCATTCCAGCATGGGTTTGGTCCATCAGCTGTGGTTGTGTGAAGTACTGTGCGCTGGAAGGAAACCTCCACAAATGGCCTGACTTGTATCTAAAATAAATACACAAAAACACATATACTTAACAATATATCGATTCTGTTGCTGCCTGTGCAAAGCAAAGTGAGATTAGAGTGAGGTGTACCTGGTTAAGAAGCCAATCGCTGGCCTGAATGGCAGTGTGAGATGATTGTCCTGGTTTACTGTAATAAGAACACATTGAAACACAATTCCGTGTCCAGTCAGATAAACCATATGCCTGTTTCTGAATGACTCACTTGCTTTGAGGCCTACGAATGGGTATATCATAGGCCCGGATGATGTTAATGAGCAGTTTGATGTCTCCGTCAGACAGATTCTGGGCTGGCACCTTCTTTCTTTCTTTTCTCTGGGGTTTCAGTGGTCGTTTGGGTTCGGCCAGCTTGAAAAGGTTTAATCCTAGAATCCTGATAATTGCAACAAACACTTGGTCAGCAGCCTAAAGGAGTATTAGTCGCATTTGTTGTGACATCACAAAAAGTTTTTTGCTCTAACTGTAGGATGGGACTGTTACCAGCATCAGTACTCAGACCCTCCAGCTGAAAAAGCTAGTTCATGCATCCATTGATTCTAGGCTAGACTACTGTAATTCATTTAACATCAGGTCTCTAAAAGCTTCCTGAAAAGCATGCAGTTGATCCAGACCGCTGCAGCGAGAGTACCGACAGGGATGAGAAAGAAAGATCATATTTCTTTACTGGCTCCCTGTTAAATTTCAAATTTAAATTCTACTCCTCACATTGAAAATCTTGCATTAGTTTAAATGGAGGTTTCTTCCCATTAAAAGGGAGTTTTTCTTCCCACTATCACCAAGTGCTTGGTCATAGGGAGATTGCCTGATTGTTGGGGTTTCTTATTTTTATGGGGTATGTACTTTACAATATAAAGCACCTTGAGATGACTTGTTGTGAACTTGCACTATATAAATAAAACTCAAATGAATTGAACTGACTTAAAATCAGTTCAATTCAAGAGGATCCCCTATGAGGACGCACTTGACCATGGTGGGAAGGAAGAGACCTCTGGCGGAACCTTGCTAAGGAAAGGGCAGCCAACTACTGCAACCAGCTGGGGAGTGACAGAAAAGAGGAGAGTGCTAATATTTCTGTGCCTTGAACTTCCATTTTGATGTCTGAGTTTTATAATTAAAAAACAAACACAAAAAAACTTAATTTAGCTTCATATTTTGACTCAGTTATTTTTGATTATTCTACAAGTCCCTGGGAGGACTGAATACTGCAAAAGGTCTGTTATCATTACTGCATTGGTATACAGAATTCAAACTAAAAGGAGAAAGGGACACAGAGGATATGAGAAAAAGAACTAAGAACATACCCTGGACCTGCACCGCTGTAAAAATACAAAGCAGAAGAAAAGCAGAAAAATAGAACAGAAAAAAAAATCAAATCATGAAAAAAAAGTGTGGAGACTAACACCCAAAAGCATGACTGGCACTGACGTACATTATTAGGTATAAATCTGCTTAAAAATAATCACATACTGAATCTGTTTAGAGATTTTCTGTTATCGTGTCCACATGTTGTGAAACTGGCTCTAACACAACAACTTAACAACTTCCAGAGGAGAGAACAAATCAGCCAAGCGAATGCGATGTTGAGCTAAAGATCAAATACACCGATGCAGCAGCTGCCAAGACCCATACTTACATCAGCCTGTATTTTATGTAGGCCCTGACACTCTTTGTGTGTGCTTAGCCAACACTTCAAGTTACCCACCCTTTCCTTTACATCTAGCTGGGAGTTCAAGGACTTTCTGTGATCTTAAAATCTTTTTTTGACACCAGGGTTAAGCACTGAATATACAGAAAATAAGAACTACAATGTACTGAGGTAAAGTACAGGATTTCCCTCTGAGATGCAGTAAAGGTAGAAAGTCAAATGAGAAGATGCAACAGCATAAAAGCTCATCTCCTCTGAGTCAGACGGGCTTAAACGAATAATTTACCCGATGGTTGGAATCTCCTCTTCCATCACCAAATCAGACAGGACATAGTGATGTTTGGCAAGACGAAACCTGTTGATAACTGACTCTCGGATCTGTGGAAAAATGCACAACAGTTACAGCTCTTGTGTGTTAAAAATGTGTGTGTGTGACAGTGTGTGTGTATGTGTATGTGTGTAAGCTCACTTTCTGAAGATATTTGGCCGATAAAGCTCTGTGAGAATCCAAATGCTCTTTGGTGCCTATTATCTCTTCCTCTTTCAATCGTTTTTCATATTCCTGAAATCATTTTAACCAAAGTGAAATATTAGCCTCTTACAGAGCTAAGCCATCTTCATTCTACCACATTCATAATATTCTGCAACACACTTTACAAACGCTGACCTGGAACACGTCATCAGGGATCTCGTTCTCAAAAGCAGGAACAAGTTTGTAATTGCGAAACTCTGGAACTCCCTGGCTCCTCAGCCTGAACAGGCGGCACCTTTTAGACCTCTCCAACTCTTCATCAGTCACAAAATTAAAGTCCTCCTGCAGATGTTCGAGACGGAAGTACTCTGGAGCCCGTACCTCTCCACTACTGGCCACCTGGAAAAAAACAGTCATAGTTAAAGAAGAAAATTCGCCATTTTGCGTGTTCAAGTAACCAAAAATAGCGCAGTCTTCGGATACCCACTTTTAGCAGTTGCATGATGGAAGCATTTTTTGGATCGTTTGGATCCAGACATGACTGTCTGGCCCACTCACTAATTTTTTTCATGTCATATAGTCCAGATGCCCCAATGTAGGTGACAGCATCGAGATGGCCCAAGCCACTAAGACACACAGAAAGATAGAGATTGATAATAATAATAATATTAAATATAAAAAAAAACAGGCCACAAAGTCTGAGTAGCTTCTTAGTAGTTCATATTGTACAGGAGACAACGTACAACATTTATAGGCAAACACACTTGCTGGATTGATACTGACAAAGTATACTAGTGACATACTACACACGTTTTTAGACGTATTTTATTTTTTACTTTACACCTGTAATTTTCTTAGGAAAATCAACTGAAAGATACTACCTGTGAATGCCACCAGGTTGTTGAGAAATAGGAGGTGCAAGGGGCACATCATCTTCCCCGATCCCCCAAGAAACACAACATGAGACCTTCCCAGAGGTCAACAGGATCTGCTTGTTACTGCCATCGGCTTCAAAGGAGAGAGGCACATCTGAGGAGTTGCACAAAGAGACCGGAAGAAGAGAAAAGAGAGAAGTAAAATGACAAGTTGATA
The DNA here is from genome assembly GCA_015106715.1 of Bujurquina vittata. Taxonomy (NCBI): domain Eukaryota; kingdom Metazoa; phylum Chordata; class Actinopteri; order Cichliformes; family Cichlidae; genus Bujurquina; species Bujurquina vittata. Next base: position 5,996 of record VUQK01011069.1, on the reverse strand, counting down.
CATTAGTAAAATGGAAAGTATTCTTGAAATAGGTGTTTCATGTCTGAAGTAGTGCCCAATGGGAAAAAAAAAAATTACCACTTCCAACTCCCTCGTGGTCAAACATCACTCTCTGGTTGCTGCTAAACTCAAATTCCTCAAGAGGGACGCTGCCTGTCACGACTGAGGGTTCTGGCACTGGAAGAAACACCTGAGCCAGGACGGAGCATGATGACCCAATCTCCTCAAACACCTACCCACACACAGTAAACACAAACACAGATGTGGTGAGAAAAGATAAGTAAATAAAGTAAGTAAATATGACAAAATATCAGCACATTCAGCACTCTTTACTGTACCTGCAAACTAATGCTTTGGGGACAGTTGACTATCTTGAGATTGAAAATCTGTCCAAAGTGCACCCTGAAGTCGGCGTTCAAGGAGCGGCTGTCTGTTCGCGAGACTTCTTTGTCATTGTAGAGGATCTTGACGAAAAGAGATCGCCTGGAAACATCTTCTCTTCGAGCAGTTTCGGCCCTAAAACGTGGAGAAAACAAAGATGATGAAAAACATTCACAGTACCACAGTCAAAGTGCAGTCTTCATAACTGACATTCTGTATTAAATATTACATTAACACAAGTGAAACACCTGCCAGTGGGTGTGATATTTTCACTTGTGACAAATATTCTGTATTAAGAGGATTTATTTGCAGTTTTTTCAAGATAATAAAAAAAAAACCTTTTCACTCTAAAATCCTTACTCTTCACTGGCGGGTTTCTTCTGACTGAGGAAACCGAGACTCTCACTATGTTTCGGCTCACCTGGGGCAAAGTTCACTGGCAGTGATGCTTCCAGATACAGACAGCTGTGGAATCAGGATGGACTCTCCTGGCTTCCTACGTATCCTGGAGGCTTTCTCCCTCACGCACTGCTCTATGGATCCACGGTCTGGTCTCTCTGGAGGCTCTGGCTTTGGAGGGCTTTCTTCAGCAGGTCCATCTGATTCGCTCTCATCCTGTTCTTCATCAGTCTCATCCTGTCTTTCACCTTTTGTCTTTTTTCTCTTTTTCTTTTTGGCTTTCTGAAAACAGTGAAAATTAGTAGGTTTCTGTATACATTATATGCACTATGTTTTTATATGCAAACAAAGTCTGTTTGAAGATTTATAACCAAATTTTGAACTTCATTTTTTCCCCTCTGGTGTGAATTACCTCATTAAAACATTTTATTTAAATGTGTAATATACAGGGCAAAGAAACCGACTGAGATAAAGATGGCAGATAAAAATGTAGGCACCTGTTTTTTTCTCCAGATTTTCCATTCTTCCAGCTGTTTTTTGAACTCAGCTAATTTTTTCTGGAATTCTTCCTCACTCTCAGCTTCTAATTCTACGACCTCTGCCAAGATTTCATCTTCATATTTCTGCTCATCTGATGCCCGATCCACATTCTCCCTGAAGAGGCGATGGACAACAGCAGATTAATGGCATGGTACAAGAACCTGCAGGATGCTCTTAAGAGCAAATCTCGAATCAGCTGATATCAGGTGTGAGTGATGGAATAATGTCAGATTTTAAATCAGGAAAATTGAGTCTTAACTGATTAAAGTGGACCTATTATGCTCATTTGTACCTATTTTATTGTTAAACTGTTGAAGCAGCTTTGAATTTTTCACAGTTCAAATTATCATTTATCTCATGCTGGGCCTTGGTATAGCTCCTTATTTCATCCTCTGTCTGAAGCAACCAATCCATTTCCTCTCCCATTAACCAACCACCTTTCTTCTGATTGGCTTCCCTTTGTAAACAGAAGATATGAACAACAGGTGGGAGGGGCTTCCATGTTCACAGACAGAGCTGTGCATGTGTGAGTTAATCATTTGGGATGATATGGAGACAAAAGTAGAAACCCCCTCACCTTCTGAAGTAGAGCTTGTAGGGTGTATTGGTAAACTTTTGAAATTCTCTCAGGGTTTTAATCTCCTTCCACACTTTAACTATATTCTTCAGAAGCATCTTGTCTTTCTCCTGCTCACTGTCTCGCAGCTGTCGAGTGTTCCTGTAATATTTGGAAAAACACTATAGCTCAAAGAGTAAACTGTGCAGTACATGTTTTAAGCAGAACAGGACTTCAGTAAGAGACTAAGGAACAAACTCACCTAACCTCCAATCTGTACTCAGAAATCCTCTGCTGCAAGGCCTGAGTGGGGGTCTGCCCACCATGACTCTCCAGCATGTTCCGCAGTGCACTCCTCAATCCATTCAACTAAAGCAGAAAGTAAGACACTAAACATGCTGGACACTGCATATAAACTATACAGCCTCTTTCACTGTTCTTTTTAGATGCCTGGTGGAGTTTACCTTGTCAGTGAGGTGTCCAGTGAGGTTACTGAGTTGCCTGGTGAGGTACTGATCATACAGTTGAGCTAGACGGGCACCCAGGACATGTTCACGACTGAAGAGTGGGTGATGGGAGAAGATCAGCCCCACGACATCAACATCAAGCTGGTAATCTCCCTCAGGATCCGCTGCACCAGCAAGATTTGCATACTTTGACTTCAATGCCTGGGAGATAGAATAACATCATCCATCATGCACTGTCCTGGAAAATGATAACACTATGAATTATACTTGGCGCTTCTGCTTTCCCTCTGTGTTTCCAAGTATGTGCCAGTTTAAAGGAAGTTTGAAATAGCTGGCAAGATTGATTGTAATCAATCCAGATGGTGCACAGATTGGTCAGTCTGGTTACAGTCTCAAGTGACTGTTCTACCTACCAGTAGCTGGTGTTTTGCTCCTCTGGTGTTACTGCCAATTCTTTTCTAGGCCCCGCTTGTGTATTGAGCCATGTGCTTGTTCATCTTAGCTGCTATGATCCCTGACAGGAGCTTCCATGACATACTGAAGGGGATAGCAGGATGGGACTGATTCCCTCTGGGGACCCTTGAGGATGAGGACCGTCCGACCTTCAGTAAGCCATTCTGGGAGTGTCCCATGCATTAGCAGCTTCATTTGTGCTACCAGGTGCTCATAGAGTGCAGTTAGTCTCTTTAGCCAGTAGATGTCAATCATTTCCGGGCCTGGTGCTGTCCAGCTCTTCATATTTGAGACGTTTTCTTGGATGTCTGCTAATGTGATGGTAACTGGATCCTATTCAGAGAGGTTGCTGTGGTCTGCTCTTAGCTCTTATGCCTCTTTTCCACTTGTACCAACTCAGCTCGACTCAACTTTCAGGGTTTTCCATTAGGTGTTAGTACCTAGTACTTTTTTTTTTTAGTACATAGCCGTGGTTCCAAGTAAGCAGGGTTGAGGCAAAAATGTGATGTCACCAGACTGCATGCCACTAGGAGTGGAGGTGACATCACAAGTTGAGTCATGAGAGCGTTAACGTCTGGTTTACTCACCTGGCTTCTATACCTCTGGTACACTTTTCAAGTGGTTAGCCAAGGTTCTGAGTCTTTACTTGGCAGTTTCTAAGGTCTCAGGTATGAATGGACAGCTTGTTGTACTTCTTAGGCGCCCCTTTCTGCAGCTCTAATAATTGTCTAACTTCCCTTTGTGCTATTTTGAGCATGGCCTCTAGCCCTCTTCTCCATGGAGGGTACTGTTCCTTGTTGATATTGTTCATCTTATAGCCAAGCATCTCAAGGATCACTGTTGTTGTGGTATACATCAACTGCTTGGTTTCAGTGGTGGTTGTGGTAGGGACCTGATTTTCCAAAGACGGTAGTGCCATCTTTTATTCATTTAAACTATAATTCATTTAACTGTTTTTGCTGCTAGTCAAACAAAGCGGCTAATTAAAAGGGGATCTTCACAGCAGTTTTTGTCATTTTAAAAATCAATAAATTAGCAAAATGTTTGACAGGGTAATAAATAATACAATAATAAGTTTGTTGCAATCACACTCGCTCTTGCAAAATGAAATATATGAGGTAAAGGTAAAGCACTGAAAAGCTAGAATTCAATTTAACACTGTCTCTTCTTCAAAGGTAACTTCACAGCTTGCGTGACTTTTAATGGCTACAAATGGAGTTTGGAGTTCTGATGTTGCTGTAAATTGTCAGAAAATATGCTATCACAGATGTGTTGGCCTCCACCCCTGATCTATCCCTCCAACAACAAACGCATACTTCCTCCCCGTTTCTTTGTACCAAATGCCAAACTGCCCTTTTGCTTTTTTTTCTAAAAGGCAAAGAGGTCAGAGGACAACTGATAGCGTCAAAACACTTTCAGTAGGAATGCAAACAGCGTTTAAGATTATAAAAATGAACTAAATGATTGAAGTGTGTGTGTGTGTCTGACCTTCCTGTACACAGTGTGCAGTGCAGGGTCTAGGTCCTTCTGCATGTGGAAGAGAGGAGGTCTTGTGGATGATTCCTTGATGGGGTTAGCCAGAGCGATGATCCTGCCATCATCTCCAAACCACTCCCTCCCCTTATCAAATAAAAACAACATATGTAAAAAAAATAAACAAATAAAAAATTCCCAACTCGTGAAATTTTTGAGCTGTTCGGCTTTTTCGCTGATGTTACCTCCTCCATTTTCAAAATTCGATTCACCATAATATTCTCATTGGTCAGGGATACAGGAGGCCTTTCGCCTACATAGAGACCCTCATCTTCCAGGTAGCGAGGCTTCATGTTTTCAGGCAGTTTGACAGAGGGTGGAACTATGAAAATTAAACATAATAAGAATGTTTGCCCATATAAGACAGGTGCAGACATGAATCAAATGTTTTAATACATCATATTACACCTGCTCGAAAGCTGGGCATAAACAGGAGTTCACTTTGTTGCTGAAGAAGTTTTTGGTACCCAACATATTCAGCCTTCTTCACTTCCAGGAAGTCCTGGGATGACTGGACAGTGACAAATAAGTCTTCCTCTTGGTTTCGTCCAAGAGGAGCTTCTTCACTCTGACAGATGGAAGAAGATTATGAGGCATCTTTTGCTAATATAAAAAAATATAAGAAATGATCATGACAAAAATATTAGTGTTTGTGTGTTACCTGGGTTTCAGTTTCTTCATCAACATCTTCCTGCTCATCATCTTCCTCTCCATCTTCATCTGCTGTTTTTCTCCGTTTTTGTCTTTTCCTCTCAGTCACATCTGGTGGTTCAGGGTCAAAGTTGAATGTAAAGAAATTATATGCGTCCTCAGCTGTTGGCAGGCCTTTTCCTACCTGTATTTGAAAACAATGAAATGAATTAATTAAATTTAATTGTATAGCTGCTTTTTGCATAATGTATTTAAATCTTAATTCAAGCCTTACTTGTCTTGCTGCTTCTCTGAACCTGACCCTGCTGCTGAGGGCTGGAGGGGAGTCCTGTCTTCCAGCTCTGTCTGTATCAACCTGTGAGACACCAGGAGAAAACTTCCACTACTGGACTGAATTACATGAGTCCACTTAAGGCAAGATAGAGGCTCACCTCTCTGTCAAACCTCGTTACAGTGTCTCTGTGGCTCTGGAGACGACTAGTAAGCTCAAGAGAAGCCTCCTGATCCTGAAGGCTTTCGACTTTCGACTGAAATACAAGAGGCCACAGATTACACATAAACAATTTTACTCAAGGCTGACATAGAAAATGTTTATTCAGACTATGTGGTGTGTTTACTTGGTGTGAACAAAGAAAATAAACCGGGTTTACCCTGGCTGCTTTTAGTTTCTCTTGCAAGCGCCGTGTCACAGAGTCATCTAAATGTTGAATACGCAGAGTTCTTGAGGAGAGACCTAGAGCACAAAACACATCTTGAAATAATTTTGTTTAATGCTTACTTATATTTTGTTACAGGCACCAACTGTCTTCTATCAAATGATGATATTAAAGGCACGATCAGCTGCTTAGATTTGGTGACGTGATGCCTGATTCAAAATTTCCAGATTTACATTGTAAGTCATTTTCAGTTATGTAACAAGTAAAGGATTTTTGTTTTTTTAAGAATCGGATGCCATATGCCCCCCCCCCACACACACACACACACGTCCAAACAATCTCAACATTGCCTCTCTAACA
>VUQK01011067.1:14673-25214 GCA_015106715.1 Bujurquina vittata | reverse complement strand
GCTCGGCCCCTTAGTTCCAGTGAAAGGAACTCAGAATGCTTCAGCATACCAAGACATTTGGGACAATTTGATGCTCCAACTGTGTGGGAACAGTTTGGGGATGGCCCCTTCCTGCTCCAACATGGCTGCACAGCGGTGCACACAGCAGCTCCATGAAGACGTGGATGAGCCAGTTTGGTGTGGAAGAATCTGACTGGCCTGCACAGAGTCCTGACCTCAGCCTGATAGAACACCTTTGGGATGGAGTAGAGACTGTGAGCCTTCTCTCCAACATCAGTGTGTGACCTCACAGATGTGCTTCTGGAAGAACGCTCAGAAATTCCAATAACACTCCTAAACCTGTGGAAAGAATTCCCAGAAGAGCTGAAGCTGTTCTAGCTGCAGAGGGTGGGCCCACATCATAGTAAAGCCTCTGGATTAGGAATGGATGTTGCTCAGGTTCATGTGCCAATGCCAAATTGTATTTATTTAATTCAAATTATTTATTATTTATTAATTAATTATTAATTATTTATTACACTTTGTCTAGAAGTGTTTTCAGTATTTTCAGTTTTATGCTTAGTTGTGTCATTTCTGTTTTTATTCTGCACATCTTGGGGTTTGGAGAAAGGGAATTTCAGTCTCCTGTGAAATATATCATTACATGGTCCTGATTGACAATAAAGTTCACTTTGACTTTGATATGTGTGTGTGAAGGCAGATGAGGGAATACTTTTAGCAGTATAGTGTATAGCTCCAGTTCCAGAAGATGATCACATCTAGTGATTCTCCTCAATTGGCAGTTTTGAATAATGAGCTCAGTGTATGCACAGTGAGCCCTGTGAGCCAAAAGCTCGCAGCTGCCGACTGCTTGAAACACACCATGACAGCAAACACCAGTTTCCCGTCACCGCTGCATATTTGGTTGAACTTTGCCTGGATGCACTTCTTCTAACAAGAGAAAGTTTTTGTTCAAGAATTTTTCAATTAGAACTGTGTTGGCAACTGGAGCTCCAGACGTCTGGGGGCCAATTTCTCATTCAACTGAGCAGAATGGACATAATGTTGTGTGGCTGTCTGTTCAACCATGCAGTTATCGAATAAGTCCAAATGTCTTTGGATTCAACAACAAAGAGACATGGCTTTAACACCAGTTTAAGCAGCAGGAGGTGGGACCCCCAAGACCGCCGCCACAGAAACAAACCAGACTGCTACAGCTGCTCCAAAGGGTGGGCTGCAGGAAGATGGACCCCTGTGGCTCATTCAGGCCTGGTTTGGCCCCGTGGGTCACTCTTAAACAAGCACCTGCCCCGGGCTTGACTTCCGGGGGCACTGGTATCCCTGATTCTGACAAGGTTTCTGATCTTCAGGCCCCTCAACCAGGAATAGTTTGCCTTGGGAGACCTTACCAGCAGCAAAAGCCTCTAAGTACATACCTGCTGGGGTCACAAGGGCATGCAAACACCCCCACCACAATAAGGTGCCAATTCATGGAGGGCCTTTAAGATGGGCTCCAGGAGGAGAGCCAGGAGCAGGCCAAGGACATGCTGGAGAGATCATGCTCCTCAGCTGGCTTGGGAACACATCAGTGTCCCTCCAGAGGAGGTGGCTGGAGAGAGGGAGGTCTGGGGTCTGCTTAGACTGCTGCCAGAAAATGTCTTCATTTCCTCTATTGTATATGGAAACAGTGTCAACATCCATTCATCTGCAGTGCTTTTATTGACATCAGGTAGTTTTTGAAATCGCTGTTTCCATGTTTGCTGGGCACTAATTCAAACAATGCAGTTCCACCTCATTTCCTGGAAGAAGTTCCATCCCCAGAGGTGAGTACATAACATAATTAGTAAATAATTTGGATCACAAAAGGTACGAAGCAGATGATTCATGAGTAAGCAACGTTCAGGGCTGAACGTGACTCAGTAAAGACACAAGATTTCTGTAAGAAAAGGTGACCAAAGGTCAGCATAGATTAGCATCTCTTTGATTCTTCTGCAAACCATCTGTCGCTGAGACAGCGACACATTCACACTGTGATAACGTATAATCATAAGTACAGGTAATTTAATGAATTTCTAACACCTTTGGAAATTAATTCATGTTAATTAGTATCTCCATCATCTCCTCAGGATGATCTCATTCATACTCATCCTGAAATGCTAATAATGTTCTTATTTCTGTAAAAACAAACAGTGAGCAGCAGAGCGAAGTCAGGGAAGAAAAATGAACAGATGACTGAGCGAGGGAGTCACACTGTAAAATGTAATTATCATAACTCTCCGCTCTGCGATGCCAAAATGCCTTTTTATCCAGCACTGCAGAGAGAACCAAACTGTAATAAAGACACAGGGCTTCAGCTCGAAGGGAGAAAGGAAAATGACCAATTACTGACAGGCAATTCCTAGTGAGTTATAGTCAAACAGATCTCTTCTTTTTTCAAAGCAGAAACAATGTTTTTAGTTCTTCAGCACAAAGAAGAAATCCAGTCAATAGCAGCTCCACAGCAGTGAGGACAAACACAGCAACACAGTGAACAAAATCCTGCAATTTCACTCACAAAAACTGGAGCCCAGACTTCTTGGACAATCTATTAGTCCAATGAAGCCACAGCGGCCATATTATTGGTCACGTAATTGCATTAAAATTCTCCAGAAGGCTCCAACAGCACAAGCAGGTGGAGTGTAGCAGACAGCCAGCAGCTGCAGCCACCTGTGTCGCCATCCACCTGTCAGTCAACGAGGCCACGCCCCTAAAAATGCAAGCATTAAAAAAAACAAACAAACCCCAGAGCAGTTATGAAGGGGAAATTATCTGCAGAGACCAAAGTTTCTGTTTCCGGCTGTAAACGTGTTCATTTCTGCTGGAAAGGTGTAAGATGGGAGTCTGTGGGGCCTGACTCACTGCTGGCGCCTCTGCTGGACGGCAGAGGAACTGCAGCTTTTGGCTTCACCTCCAGAGGCTGCCGCTTGCTCTAAAAAACAATAAGTCAATGCTGACCTTTGACCCCGGTCGAATCCTTTGCTTAGCTTTAACCTAACGTCAGAGATAATGGGCTGCCTGAGTAGAGCATTTAGAGCAAGGCAGTCTTTTTCCTCTGAGAGGCCAGAGCAAGATTTGAAAAACTGTAATCAAATCTGCATATTAGTGAGAAAATAACAGGCTTATTAATGATGTTAATGGACTTATTCTAAAGATTTTCAACCATACCTCTGCAAAATCTGATGTACCACAAATTAAGCACAGCGAAGATGCCTCGTCTTTAAACTGTGCTGTGCAGTCTGGAAGCAGCCTTCAGGGTGGGGAAAAACATGTTAATATTGCAGACAGAAAGGTTCCCCACCCTCACCATACTACCACACATTATCAGGTTTAAGTACTCTTCATTATTAACATTACTGGGAGAGAAACTAATCAAAGAGGAGCCAAGTTTAATTTGATATGCGTCACCAATCAGCTGGCTCAGTTCAGCTCTATGAGGACAAAAATCCACAACCCTTTGGTCCAAACACTCCAACTTTATTGTCCAGGCCAAGATGCAAATCACCACATGATCTGTTGGTGCTGCGTCATGCCAAAGACTTCGTCCAGACAAATAAACTATGTACACTTGTTTTATCACAGTTGAGACAGCCAGCGCCGAGCATTTTGAATTTGTTCCAGAACTGGGGGAACAGCTGAATAAAACATCGAGTTTGGCAGGAAATCCACCATATTTTCGGCTGCTGGGCTTTTCTGTAGAGTTCATCATCAATGAGACAGAAACACACACACACACACACACACACACACTTCTTCAAACTCTACTGCTATCCTTCTCCCATAAGCCCTGTGCTGTGTCAGGTGTTTGCGGACCTGGTCTCGGCTCGCACTCTCTTTGGTCTGTTATGCTTCAGTGCAGGAGGTTAAATGAGGAGGCGGGTGTGATGTTGAATCTTTATCAATTGATAATTAAACAGCTGGTGTTTGGAGATGCGTCCATCATTATTCAGCCTCTGCAGTGCATGTATAATATCTGTTTATCAATGTGGGTTGTTTACATGGTTTGATTAGAGTTGGCACATGCTCACTTCACAGATCAGGACTTGTAAGAGAATGACAGACGCTGTAACCATTTTAAATTTTTTTAAATATGTAAATTTCTATTTGATGCTGGAAATGGAAATCATTCACCTTCAAAGTAAGAACTGAAATGTATTCATTGTTTTTACTTTGAAGGGTAACAGTCTCTGTCTAGGATTTGTGTCGTACTTTCTCAAATACATTGGTGAGCGTTTGCAGGCGAGTTGGCGTCTTCCACGCAACCACTGGCAACCTGCTGGCAACCTGCTAGCAACCTGCTGGCAACCTGCTAGCAACTTGTGCATTTGTAAGGAGGTTTTCAGTGCAGCACGCTCTACAACCAGTTTCACCCACCAACCTCCAGCAACAACTCTCCAACCAGTTGGCAAACACACATTGTTCCCAACATGTGGTTGCCAGGAGGTCGCTGACTGGTCTCTGGGCCCAAACCAAACCAAGACGTTTTCAGTGGCTCAGCTTAACCAGTGAACCTCATAACGCAGACATCATGGGGTCAAATAGTTATGTCACAGCAGCTCGCTGATGCGTGTCAGCACCACGTATGGAGAACGTTATGTGACAACAACCTCCTTCAAACCCAGAAAACCAGAAGTTAAATGTTGCTTTAAATTTCAGTGCAAATCCCAAAGTTTTGAAAGAAAACAAATAATCTATGCTTAATGTTGGTTGGGCTTTACCAAAATATATCAAAGGACAAATGCATAAAATCTCTCCATTGGATGGCAACTTAATGAAAACACAGTTCTGTGTCTGAATCTAATAAAATGTGCATTTCCGTTGGAGAGAGTGGGGCCAAGGGCAGAAATGTAAATAGCCTATTAAAAGAAAAAGGTGTTGCTCCATCAGCAGCTCATGTTTGAGTACTTCTCTCAGTATAAACATCCTGTAGATTTAATGAAGAGCTGGAACAAACTGATCCTTTCAGACCGTCAGGGAGGATTTTAACAAGCTTAAAGCTTTGGGCCGTAACAGGATGTGTGTTTGTCTCAAACTGTTCAATACTTGATGCTCTGGTGTGGAGAATTTCTTAGTTTCTTACTTGCTGCGATCAAAACAACCGGAGCTCAGTTTAAGTCGATGTACCGGTGTCCTGTAACTACAAACTCAGAGCAGGTTACCAGGTGAAGCCCAATGAGGAAAAAATATCCTCATCATAATGTAAACTCATTTCAAACAAATCACCTGTTCTGGGCATTTCCGGCCCATATTTATAGTCTTTGGCTCATCTACAGTAGCTTTGCAAGATTCACAGGTCCTGTTTATAACTGTCTGAAACAGCCGCTCCCATTTTAGGCCAACTTTATTCTCATAGGTGCCCCTCATATGGGCGGGGCTTCTGTGCTTGACATAACCATATTAGGGATATCCTCTGCCTGTGACGTCGCACAGATTTAAGTGTAGAAAAAACAAAGATGAGCAGAGTGTTTCGATCAGCCTGAGCTTTTGGCCCAAACTTTGTCCATTTTAATGTGAACGTGCCAGCAGAATATTCTGCCTTTACATAGACTTTAATCTAGAAATGGCAGCATTAGTAAAAATCAAAGAGGTTTAGGTTAATTACAAAATAATTGTTTCTAGAAATCTTTAATTTCTCTCATTTGCTGCTCATAAGTTGGCAAATACCTTAAGAAATTTGTATTCTCTGTGTTTATATGATGCCCCCCTCACACACAGACGTCACTTGGGTGGGTCACCGAGATACATTTTGGAGTTTAAATGACTCCATCCTTTCTAGATAACAACCAGCTGTTGGGGCAGGGTGGGCTGTGTAGTATGTGTGTACATGTCTGTTTCCGGGTGGGCAGGCGGTTGTGTCTCCGCCTTCATGACACACCTGTGGCTGGTTAATCAATCGAGGCCTGGAGTATTGAGGAGTGGCTGAGCCGATGACTCCAGATCCTACTACCTCCATGGTGGTAAAACAGCTCGGCTTTTCAGTTCTCATCTGTCTGTCCGTAACCTTGCTCTCTCCTGCTCATCAGTTTGTTCCTTTCCGCCGAACCTGCCCAGCCATCATGACACCATCCCCATGCTCTTATTTTGGAAGTTCAGCTGCTGCTAACGGGCTAGCTCAACGTCTTCCTGTCTCATGTTTCCCAGCAGCAGGCTGCTAAGGTCGGTTTGTGGCGGTCCTTGACGACATTGAGCTGTGTCTCACCTCAGGACTGGACAGACTTCAAATCCGTCCTGCTGAACTTGCAGCTGGTGATGGTTCTCCTTGTTCTGCTCTGCTACTCTAACCAGAACCTGCAGCAGGTGGAGAGCTGGTTCATTAGACTGCAGAGCCAGCAGGCAATGCTGTTGCCTTCTTCTGCTCGAAGACGGTGAAGTCAAAGTCCGTCCATGGGACGATGAGCGGCATCTGATCAGTGCCATCAAAACACAAGGATGGAACTTCTGCAGAGTTAAAGGATTAAAAAACTCTTATACCTGAAAGGACATTCCTTCTAAAAAACCCTTTTAACATTTTTAACCCTCAGTGATGACGACCAGTAGCCCTTCAAAAAATGCCATTTTTGGCTTTTGGAAAATGTTTTCTCAAAAAAAAAGTCCCAAACCTGAGATTGGGGGTTTTGGTTACTGGTTATCAGCGAGGTCTAAGGCCTCTAAGAAGTGAACAGTGCATTTAAAATTTTTTTTACCAATAAAAAATAAAAATAAAAAAAGATCAAATTCTGAACATCACTGCACATTAGTGGTACAAATAATGTTTCTTTTTTTTATCTTTTACAGGATTTTAGAAAATCTGCATCATGTGATCCTGCAAGGTTTTTTTGGGGGGGGGGGGTCGACACTGTCCACAGCCCACTGCACAGATCATTCATTCACGCTGGGCTTTAAACGTGGAGAAGACGGTAAGCTCATAGCATCAGTGAAACTGGCCCAAACACACACACACACACACACACACACACACACACTCTCCCTGAGCTGTTTGTTTACTCTCGCAGAGTTACACATGCACACACAGACTGTTTGGTCCTCTCCACTCCCACTCATCTCTGTGGGTTACTGCCGCCTCTCAGATGGGACAAAAACACTCAGAGCAACGACAGAAGTAAAGAGACATCGGCTGAGGATGAAACCGTTTTCTTTGAAAGGGTCCTGACTGCTATGGAAATATGAGGCAACCCCAATAAGAAAGCTGCTTCCCTGCTTCCTTTATTGGCTCCTTCAGCAGAGGATATATCAGAGCATCCTTTATGACGGGTAAGGAGATGATGCACGATTCAAAGCAATCAGACCATTCACAGAACCAAAATGATTACTGCCAAGTGGCACAGATCAGTCTTTTCCATCGTCTGCCATAACGTGCGCTTAACTCTCAACAATTCAAAAACGTATCAGCTTGTTCTGAAGTTTGCTTTAGAAAACAGGGCTCTACATGAAGATAATCAGCTTATTAAACTTAATCTGGAGTCACAAGCCGGTGTAAACCGGGAGGGGTGCCCACTCAAATGTGCATTTCTGAGGCTGATGATCCGCTGTGGCACACCCCAAGCGTCAAAAAAGGTCGAGCGCAGAGGGGACGACCCAACTACAGAATAATTCAGCAAAAACAAAGTGCTGGAAATATAAACCCAAAAGCCACCACAGGAGGAAAGGGAGACCAGGAGATCAGCATCGGTCCCGGATCCTGTGTGGCTTCACCTATACGATCCCCGGTGTGGTCCTGGAGAAAGCAGGTGGTTTGGAGATGGGCACGCTTCATTGTTCCAGGCTTCCATCAAGTGCATCATCTTAGAGAACGGGTGAGCTTCAGAGATTTTTATTTCTCTTTATTTAAATTTTGATCAAATCTATTTTACAAACGAAATCCAGCCTAAGTAGAAGTCATACACACTCAAAACATATTAATACTGCAACAAATACAGCAAAATAACCACACCAGCGGCCTCTCAAGAACATCTACGTCTCCTTCACAGCACTCGATGCTTTTAAATTCAACAACACTTTCGTGAGAACGTTCAAAAAGCAGCAACTACTCCAGTGCTCTTCTTTAACTTCCAGCCTCAGTCATGAAGTCATATTTATCACCCTGATTCCCACATTTATCCAGCATAAACAAAACAGTGTGAACACAGCAGACCCCCCCCGTCAGCATCGTCCACCATCAGATTCTCGGCCCCTCGTCCCGTCTCCTTTACTCCCTTCCTTCACCTCATGATGTTTTCCATCGAGGTCGAAGAAGAAATTTCCTTCCACATTGAATCTTTTTGTGCTTCTTTCTGACTCTAGCAAAGGTTTTGATCTTTGAGATGTGAGCAAGAGTGACGAGAAGAAAGCAACAAACGCTTAAATGACTGGTTTCACTGTTTAGCCTAAAGAAGAAAGAAAGAAACATAATCCCCCAAAGTTCCCACGGGCCAAAGCAGCAGCGCTTTATTTGAAAGCAGAGGAATGTCCCACCGGTTGGTGTGTTCTTGGGGGGGAAATCAGGTTTTTATGGCAGCTGGAAGCTGATTTTTGCCATTTGCACTTGAATCCACATCAATCAACTCAAGATAAGATAAGCTTTATTTGTCACATGCACAGTTATGCACAGAGCAATGCATTTTGCACCTGCATCCAACAATCAGTAGAATATATTTAATAATATGAATACAAAGAAGGACTTCACACTATATTGCAACTTGCAAGGAGTCTGCTGTGAGGAAAGACTTTGAACGCTCCACATCCGCACATGATTTTAAAAGTGCGCAAAAAAGACCAAAACTGGAACCAAACGAACATCATTGTGGCCAAAGTCAAACTGAAAATGGACCCTTTTTACACGCGAGTGCGTAAAAAGGAAATGACTGACCTGTCAGCCTTCATTTCAGGGGGGACCTGTTACTGCAGGTGGGCTAAAAAGCGGAACTATTCTTGTGACATTACACTCATCTCACAGCCAACACTGGCCCGTTTTTATTTTTCTTAACAACCTTAAGCGAGCCTAAAATCTCCCCGCCCGCCCCGCGGACTCATGGACCCACCTGCCTCGTGGATGTTCTCCTCGCAGGAGTACCAGATACCGGTGTGGAAGCGGCGGAAGAGGAAGCGGTCGTCCCCGGTCTCCCAGCTGTAGTGCACTTTGTTCTGATCCGTCTCGTTTACGCCGTAGTCGATGCAGTTGTGGTGCCGCTGCTTGCTGCAGTTGGGTTTGGGGACGCGCTGGGTGCCCTCGCACCAGTACGTGGTGATGAAGGCGGTGGTGGAGAAGAACAGGGCCACCAGGTTCAGACCCACCGACAGCAGCGCGCGGCATTTCCGCGTCGTCTTCATGATCTCGGAGCGAGCGGCCGCGTCCCCGCAGGCGGCGAGAAAGTTCATCCAAGAAGGAGAGTGAGGAGGAGGAGGGAGAGGAGAGGCATGGCGCGACGAGGACGCACAGAGAATTACGCGCGTCTCCTCCGCTGTGCCAGTTTGTCCTCAGAGCGGAGGGAAGTGACAGGAGGTCCGGACTCAAAATTTTGAACCTTCCATCTGCTTCAGCATCACTGAGACCTTCCAGCCTCAGAGAGAAGACAGAGAGCTGCTCCACCGTCAGGGAGCAGGACGCTCACTGAGGAGACGTGACGCTGAGAGCGGAGCACCTCTCTCTCCTCTTGTCTCCCTCCCTGCTTGTGCGTCATCACTGTGACCGGACTGCTCTTACGGATAAAAGTCACCCAGACAGCTCACACCTCAGCCACACCCACTCTTTTTTTTAATCCCCCATTTTCGATCTTTTGTTGCATTAAATGAATGACTTCTTGGGATGTTTGCATCCATCACAAACAGTCTAAAAGCAGAAAGAAAGCAATCTTATCTCTCATCCAGGCAGGTAATATGATGCCATTTTGTCAAACGCCACCTGCACCTCCTCTTTACTCACATGGTTTCCTCCATAGTTGGAGAGCTAATGGTCTTATTTTAGTGACTTTTAAAATCCGCATTAGGAGGTCGGAGAAGAGCTGGAGACTGGCTCCAGTTTGGGACCACTTTGTTTTGCTTTCACAGGACCTCGCTGTTGGATTAAGAAGGTAAAAAAAGATGCTCAGTTAGGTTGAGGCGCTAAAAAGTACCACTGGTTTGGGGTTTGATAAGTTGTAACAGGACAGGCCAGCCACACGAATGATTTTGGGAAAATGGCACCAATTCATTCCTCAGCCATGAGAACAGCTGACAACCAGGTCATCATTAATATTACTGACAGCAACTGTTACTGTTCCATAAACTCCATCATGAAAAAAAGTTTAAGATATCAAATGAAGAGAAGCACAATTTTAACTGCATATGAATATTTTAAGCAGCCCTTTTCTGGGTGTTTAAAAAGCTTTAAAGGCTCATGTGTGAAAGAGGCTGACATATGTAAGGTCTCCTTTTTATGTTGACGAGCAGGCTCAGATTGTCTCTGGGTCAGAATCATTTCCTAACATAGAGGTCATTTCCTGTAATAACCCTGCTGTCTAAACTCAGCCCTCACAGCGTCACTCAGACAATTGCATGAAAGGTTCTACATA
>VUQK01011067.1:0-14653 GCA_015106715.1 Bujurquina vittata | reverse complement strand
TACATAACATTCCCCACCAGAATAATCACACTGATTACAGTGATCAGACTTTTGCTCCAAAGCCACGAAATGGACTCGTTTCACTGAGGATGAACTCTAATAACAGCGCCATCATCAGGCTGTACTGATCTGATTTAGGACCAAATACGCTGACTTTAGGGTTGTTACTAATTAAACTTCAGCCAGCTGAACTGGGTTAAGCAGGTTTTGATTCCTTTTGTTGGCTTTTATTTGAATGCATCCTTCAGTGCTTTTTTCTGCTTTCTCTTTAAAGTTACTTCTTTTGGTACCTGCATGCCCGCCTCCTCTGTGTCCACGTTTAAACATCCACATAACTAAATTCTTGTCTCTGTTATATGCAGATTGGTCTCCATAGTTATGGAGCACTGTTGGCAGCAGCTCACACAAAATACAACCCTCAGAGGAAAGAGGGAAAAGGACCACGTATGCAGTAAACACTTTGGGTTTAAAGTGATGCTCTGAGTGCGCGGGGTGTGAAGAGGAGGTGCACACCAGTGGCAGAGAAGGTCCCAGCTGTAGGATATAAACCGCCACGGTGCAGCTGAGCAGTGGTGAAGGGCTGGTTTAAACACGAAAACAACTTGATTAGTCTGAGGCAACCATCACGGCCAGGATGAAAATAAGTACCTTTTGAGGTTAGAGGACCACCATCGTCATGGTTACAACTATAAAAACCTTGTTTTTTGTGTTGTTTGTTTAAATTTCCACCTGAGAAAAACGTCCCTAAATTCAGTCGGTAACAGCTGTGAAACTGGGAGGCCACGTGGCCTCTCCGGGTAGGACACACTTGGGTATTTTGGCAGGGACTGCTCGTCACACCCCATCAGTCACAGGCTGGCATAATTAGCTCGCCAGGGTGGCATTTGGACTGCAATCCTTTTCTTTGCTAGGCAGGATCGATGGTTTATTAGAAATGGGAAAGACGCCACTGACGTCAGCGAGATACGATGCTATCACACTGGGTTAAAGCAGGAAGTCCTCTGAAAGAGTGATAATTAACACACTGGAAACACGGCAGTGGAGTGACTCTGTGTCATATTTATGATTAAGGTTTGGGAAGCAAAAACTGCTCGGCTATGCTGAGGAAAAGATGGTGGTCTGGGCTCAAATTCAGAAAGTAAAACTCTAGCATAACCCATTCCTTTTAAATGTGACACCAGGAGTTCTTTTTCAGGTATCCACATGACAAGCTGGGGTCAGGAAACCCATCTCACTGCTGCCATCACTTGGCGCATCATGTCACCAATACCGAAGGACGCCAGCGGCTTCGATGGTGCTGCAGTTTTCCTGCCCTGGGAATGAGAGCGGGCAGTTTCTTCACATTTGAACTAAAGTTTTCCGGCCCCACATCATCAGATCACAGTAGGATTTGAAAAGTGCTACACAGAAAGACAGTTTTACCTCCATCAAAGCTGCAAAACATGAACACAAAAGAGCAAAAAAAAAGCTGCAGTTCCCCTGACGTCCAGCAGAGGCTCCAGCAGTCCACACAGACTCCCATGTTAAAAGTTAAAGCAGTTTACAGCCTGATACAGAAACTGCTTTGGTCTCTGTGGCTAATTTCCCCCTTCATGACACCTGTTTTTATAACTCACCTGTTAAATAAAGTCTGAATTTTTAGGGGCGTGGCCTCTTTCACTGACAGGTGGATGGTGACATAGGCGTCTGTAGCTGCTAGCTGTCTGCGAGGCTTCATCTCAGCTGTAACTGGAGTCCCTGAACTGGACCTTTGGGCCGTGTTTGTGCTGTTGGAGCCTTTTGGAGCATTTGTAATGGAATTATCTGACCGACTGCTGTGGCTTCATTGGACTAACAGACCGTCCAAGGAGGCGGAGCTCCAGTTTTTGTTACTGATCACTTAGAATGATCAAAATGTACAAAAATGTGTTTAATGTTTTATTCAATGTGAGTCAAATAAGTGGCTGAGCCCATAACTTCAGCTGGGGTCAGGGCAGAGGCCCATTTTCTCATTTCTGTGGGTCCAGAAGTCTGTTTGTAATTACACGCCCCCTGGTGGCCATTAAAAGGAAAGGATTCCCTCTGCAAACCCTGAAGCTGCGCCCACCAACTGCTGAATTACGGCAAATGGCTCCAAGAACCAGCACGGTCGCAGTCAAAGCCCAAACTTTGAGACTTGCAGAGTTCGGGGTGGCATCACGGTGGCTGCTAACTGGCTGCTAATATTCAAAACTGTAAATAACACTCATTTCCCAACAGTCGGTGGCACAGATGTCTCTTATAAAAGTTCTCTCCTGTAACTCCAAAAATGAAGCTCCTCCAATTTTGGATCTTTTTTATTATCATTTTATTTGGTGACCGCTTCAGTCAATGCGCCACGCTTGGAAAAATGGCGCCGGTCACGCCTTTAAGAACAGACGGGGGCTGAGCCTCCTCACCACTGCGTCGCCTCCGCTGTAGCGTGCATCGTTAATCAAGCCGTCACAATGAAAATATCACTGTGGCTCGTAAAACGCTGCGTGCACAAACAGCCTGCAGGGTCGTTTGTTACAGGAGGGCAGTTATGTTAAGGTTTTTGGCATTAGATATTGTTTTTCCATCTATACAGCTGTTACTGGCACCGGGGAGGCATTGGTAACTTTCCTATTTCTTTGATAAAGGTTACAACGTCTCCTGCAGCCTATCAGGGCTTTGTGGTTTTTATTTTATGCACATCTAAGAAGATTTATCAGTCCCACCCTACAGGGAAACAATAAAAGGTAAGCTCTGAGCTCAAAATCAATCAATCCGATTATGACAAAGATGCAAAGGACAGGTTATTATTTCGGATCTGAGTTTGCCAGGCCGCGGCAGCGTGTGTACCTGTAATAAGGGAAGGTGCCTCTCCGCTGTTTGCGCAGGTGTGACGTGCTCAGTGAATATGTAGAAACTGAACATCACTCTTTATCGATCACCCGAGCAGAGAGCTCACGTCTCCGGGCACGAAAATCACCAGCGACAAGGCCGAGCCGCCCACCGCTCCGATCCATCACCGCTCATTTTATGGCTCCCACCTCCAGATCAATACAGCCAGCAAGTGTGTGTGAACATGTGTGTGTGGGGGTTATATATGTGAAGTATGGAAGCTAAGGCTGATTCAGACCCCAGGAGAGTCAATAAACAGAGCCGAAGATAAATGTGTGATAATGCTGTTGGATTTATCTGCAGTCAACTCACAACACTTAAAATATTAACACTCAGTTCATCGAGACCAGCCCAGCTTATTTTTTAATGCCAGCTCAAACACATGAAGAAAAACTCACAACTGTAGTTTGAAGAAATCCAAAAATAGAAACATGCTTTCATGGCCTCAGTCGTGCCTTTTGTTTGTGCTCGTCTTTGTCTTTCTTTTCTCTCCCACGATTCAATGTTTTATTTTTATGACACTTTAATAAACTGTTTATAAAATATGAATGGATAGGCTGGCGGTATTGGACGGGGGGGGTGATGATAGCGATCCATTCCAGCAGCTAAGAGCGGAAATTCTCAGCCTGGTGTGACGGTACCTCAGCAAGGTGCAGGGCCAGGTGGTCAGGCGCTAGCTAGAACAATGATGTTATCAAGCTTCATTTCTAGGTTAACAGACTTAAACTGGAGCTCCGCCTTCTTGGACAGTCTGTTAGTCCAATCAAGCCACAGCAGCCGTATTTTTAGTCAGATAATTGCATTAGAAATGCCCTAAAAGGCTCCAACAGCACAAACACGGGGAAGAGGTGAAGCCTAGCAGACAGCTAGCAGCCGTGTTGCCATCCACCTGTCAGTCACCATGCATAGCCAGTTCCCTGTGATCCAGGTGTGATCTACTGCTTCTTAAGTCTTAGGTCAGCTGTTTTGGGGTCGAGTTAGAAGTTAGCAGGAATTTAACTAGTTTCCATCCAAAGATGATCAAGTTCTGACTGAAGCGGGTTTAGTTGGCAAACGTGCTGGGTCAAGAATTATCTAACATAAATTGTTCTTGTTACCAGTTCAAACACACAAAGAAAAAGTGTGGTTTAAATAAATCCTAGATTCAGTGCAGAGGCTGATTACCAGTGATGATGTCAGCCTGAAAACCGGCACCAATTATTTGAACGCTCTTCTAAAGTGTTGAAATATTTGGCTCCCTGTGGTCCCACTGGCTGCAGTTACACTGCGAGTTTCTAAAAAACTTGAGCAGTGCAAGCCGGAGAAAATGAAACTGAAAAGTTTCTTTGAGCTCGAGTCTATTAAAGAAAAACAAGAAAGCAGGAAAACTTCATCCAACCAACTCAAAACAGGATGTTACATCATCTCTAAAGAGACCATTAAACGTTTGCATCATAGTTAAAGTGGAAAACAGGTCCACTGCCTTCTCAGCGCTTATAAAAACACACAGAGGATGCAATATATGCTTTTGGCTTCTGCTTTTACGTCAGCACATGATTTGGTTTCCTTTCATCTCCAAAAATAGAGCTGTGAATCATTTCATCTGTGCGAGGACCAAATCCCCTTCCTGGGCTGAAAATGCACACCTGCACTCTCACATATAAATGCAGTGCTGCTGGACTGATGCCCCTGACTAGATTTCCCATTGGATGTATGGGACCATCTGTGGGTTCGCCCGGGCTTTGTTTGCCGTCTGAATCGAATCCTGGCACCAGCGAGTAGATCACGACGGCCAAGTTAACACAACTCACTGCAGCAGCAGCAGCAGCGAGTAATACGATACACCCCAGGCGGCGATAACTACAACAGCAGCAACAACACACACCCCTCCTCTACACACCACAAAGTTCTGTTCAAGTGTGTATTCAGGATTTCAAATGTAAGGAAATCCAAATTCAGGGATCTTTTACGCGCTTCGTTTCAGGTTCTTTGGAACAACGTTCGCAGAGTACTGGATCAGCGATACGATCAGCAAGGCTCCAGAAAGCAGGTTTAGTGAAAGCTCCGGCTCCGGCTGTGTGAGTGTGTCAGTCAGCAGTGTCTTTGCTCTCATTGGTTGGTCGGATCAATCACTTCAAAGATGAGAAGAGTTTAATTCGGGACCAGCCGACTTTGCATCGTCAGGAATTGTTTCATCTGTTTGCTGCTTGCAGTTACTGAGCATTGATTTTCTGAGGTCTCACAGGTGGACGGTGCTTCACCCTGTGAGGTCCAAGTCAACACAAGTGCTAACTCAAACCCTGCCCTCACCTTTATTTTGGAGAAACGGTCCAATGGGACTTTTTGGGGGAAACAAGTAAATAGCATTTGACTTGTGTCAGTTAGAGTGATTAAACTGTTTGTTCTCAGACTGCAAAGACGGGAGAACAATTTAAAACTTTAAATTTAATAAAAACGCAAATTACATATTCTCAAGGTCAGGGTTAGGACTGACGTCATCGCATTGATCAATTAAACCTCAGAGAATGAAGTGCAAAAGCAATAGTCCTCCTCATGTTCAAGCCACGCTTGCTGTGGCCGTTGTGTCAAAGCAAGGATGCCATAATAACCAAACTAATGTTAAGGCCTCAAAAGGCAGTCTGATGTCACTCATGAGTGATGTCACTGTGGTTATGACACAGTCATGCAGACCAGGGAGGGGGATAGTTAGGCACAGGTGAACTCAATCAAGATGATAACAAAGACAGGAAAACAGGAAGTAAAGAGAAAAGGAAATGCACAAAGGAAGAGAAAAACAAGCATTACTGCCCCCTCACTCCAACCGGTCTCAGCAGATGGCTGCCCCTCCCTCAGCCTGGATCTGCTGGAGGGTTCTTCCTGTTAAAAGGGAGTTTTTCCTTCCCACTGTCACCAAGTGCTGCTCATGGGGGGTCGTTTTGACTGTTGGGTTTTCTCTGTAATTATTGTAGGCTCTTTGCCTGCAATATAAAGGCGACTGCTTGTTGAGATTTGGCGCTGACAACAGAAAAGCGAGCAAGCATCCACAAAACTCTCCAGTTTGTCAGTGCAGTTCAGACAGGTTTGACAGCAGGTAAATGGGCCTCACGGGAAATATGTTACCATCACAGATGTTTTCAGGTGAAATTAACACCTCCAACATCTGGATCCCTGCAGGACACGTCCGAGGTGGGAAAATGCTCTCGGTGTCTCAGGTGACGCATTTCTGTGTGGCACAGGAAGGGATGCAGTAAACACGCAGTCGGACGTTCAGCTCGTGTCTGTCGGCGGCTCAAAGTGACCTTGGATGAAACCGGCCGGATGTGTTTAATCAGAGTCAGCGGTTCAGGTCAGAGACTCAGATCCAATAAAACTTTATTTTTGTGCCAACTTTACAAGTGAACGACAAGCTGATAAAATCCTTTAAAAGCAGGTGCGGTTCTGAGGTCAGTGGAGAGCGAGATTTAGCGCTGAGATCTTCAGGACTAGAGCCCGGATTTACTTCTTATTTAACATTTGTTCTATATTCAGTCCATGTACCATCCAAATATTTCCTTTTCCCCCTCTTTCTATATGACAGGTGTCATATATCTATATATATTTATATCAGAGTCATGTCTGTGTAGACAAACTGTATATTTTCCATTGTTAAAGTCTGGGTTGGTGAGGGTGGTGTAGGCCGGAATTCTTCAATTCAGTGCTCACAACAGAGGCCAAAGATTGAGTCTCACCCTTTGCAGCTCAATGTTCTGCCTCCTGCGCGCTCTGTAGCGGCAAATTTGGACAGTCGGGGGGCATTTCCCAGTGAGGTGTTTAAGTGCAGGCCAATGTTCTGGCCAGAAGCATACTCAGTCTGTAGCAGTTTCACTTTTACGGCCTCTGACAGGCACTAAATGAATAGACGGCTGCTACCACTTCATAATTGTTGAAGTTGGTTGTTCACGTGTGGCCCAAGTTAACACTTTGTTTCAGTCCTGAGTAGCTGTAATAGGCATCAACAAAACCCACTGAAGGTGGCGAGAAGATAAATATGGAGAGTAAAAAATGGGCAAGAAGAGCTGATAAAATGAAGACGATGCAGGCGACATTTCGGGATAAAGAGCGAGACAATGACGAGTCTGGTAACTGACATCAGCAGGTTTTCAAGTCTATTACGCATACTCCGAGATCCCAAATGACAACTTTTAAAGCACAAAAATTCCTTTTAACCTCTAAACAGTTCCTCACTGATGTTGGCCCAGAAATTAGTCATCATGAGGCCAGGACTGCTGAGAGAACAGGCAGGACACCGGTATAAAATCATTTCAAGTAACTGCTGTTTATTAGAAAACTGAACTGCAGCTGAAGAAACGGGCTGGCCTGAGGCGTTTTACTCCAGCTCAAACCACACCAGCATTTCCAGTCGCGAGAACACATTTGAAGTGGGCTATTTCTTGCTGAAGAAGGACCACGGTGCAACAATTCTGGACCTAATTCCCCCCAAAGTGTGTGAGGGTGATGTATGAACATAGCTCCAGTTTGTTGCTTTTCATGTTCGTGCGGCTAAAAATGAAGGAAAATTCACGTGCATGAACATGAATCTATAGATTTAAAGTCATGAATATTTCGCAGACTGCTGCGAGACTGCATTGCAGCGAGTTCATGTGAACAGACGGGCAATAAAGCAATACAGGGTTGGTGGTGTGTTTACTCCCTGCAGCAGCTCCTCCTCACACCTGTATTTACCTCAGTCAATCATCTTGTTGGACACGCTTCTCCAAGAAAGGAAAAAAAGAGGCAGAGAGATAGACCAGCAGTTTGCAGTGAAAATAACCTGTGAATCAATTCCACGCTCAGCAGATTTCACCTGGTTCTGTTTTTCCAATTATGTGTCTGGATGGGAGAGAGGGAGGAGGAGTGTGAGGAGGTGTTTATTCTGACCAGTAAATGACATTTATGCAAATTCCCTCAGGACAGATTGCTGACACAGATGTGTGTGTGTGTGGATACAGATGCATTAGCAATCGTGTTGCTGCTCGGTGTTGTGGTGGGATTAACTAACAAAGCAGCAGTTCTGCATGACACCGGAGCTGCTTTTCAACCACTAATAACCTGCAGACTGGAGCTCGCCATCCAGTTCTGCAAAATGTCCGTGTTATGAGTGTCTCCAAAGTGCATGGTATTTATTATTTAAAAAAAGACTATTTGGATATTCTTTCAGTGTGTACATAGACAGTAGGTGGACGTAGCCACTGTGATGTCTGAAGTCTCATTATGAAGCCTTGAGATGAGCATTTCCACCTTTACTGTCCTGATATTTTGAAACCAGATGTGATTAGTAAGGGGTGAACCTCAGCAGGCACTCATCACCTTGCTAAGTCCTTAGCTAATGAGAATATTCTGGGGAATCCTCTTTTCTCACTCTTAAAATGACCCAAATTTACCAAATGGACTCAGTGCTTCATCCAGCATGTCCCGAATCGAGTGGCTGAGCCCATGAAGTCATCAGGAAAGTGTTGACAGCGGTCAGGGCGGAGGCTGCTTTCCCATAGACTTGAATAGGGCTTTTTGCATTACAGGTATCGCCCCCTGGTGGCCATTAAACAGAATGCAGATTTAAAGCATTTCTCTGTTGGCTTCACTTTTCAGACCTGGAAGCTACGTCCATCTTTGACAGCCGACCCGCACCAGCCTGTTATGATGAAGAGAGAACTGAGCGTGAAAGCAGTGCTGTCAGTTTACCGGCTGGTGTATGTTCCCGCCCTCACCAAGGGGTGTAATTGAGCTTCCTCTGAGGGGGTGTTCAAGCTCAATCCAGACAGTGTGAGAGGTTTGGTGGGGGTCAAAGTAGAGCTGCTGCTCCCCAACATTGAAAGGAGCAAGCTGCGGTGGTTCAAAATCTCCTGGATGCCTCTTAATTGAGGTGTTTTAGGACATGTCTGCAGACCCAGGAAACGCTCGAGAGATTACATCTCTCTGCTGACTGCCTGGTATCTCCTTGGAAGATCTGGAGGAGTGGACTGAGGAGAGGGAGGCCTGGACATCTTAAACTGCAGCCTTGATGGACTGGACCTCAATCAGTTGCAGAAAATGCTCGTGTAGCATAAAATCTCTTACTCATAGTGATCCACAAGCTTCAGGTCACCACATTGTTGCTAATTTTAGCGACTCTGGAGCCATGGCCCTCCTGAACTCTGTGCTTGTCGAGATCTGTACTCCTTTTTTTTAAAGAGCAGAAACCTGACAGACACATGATGTGAGGCTCGGTCTACCTGGTCTAGCCCATCAAAGGCTGGTTCATTAACATTTTAAGGTTAAGAAATAGCTGCGACCTGATGCTGACTTCTTTAAGCTGCAGAGGAGCTGTGCGAATGTAACTGTATTCACTCTGTGTGTGTTGCAGTCAGCTGCTCATTCCCAGCTTTTCCTGATTTCCCCTCGGTAAAGAGCTGTGGCTGCGTGCTGACCTGCAGCTCATTATACCCTCAGCTGAACCTGCTCTCCATGCTTCGCTCCTTCCTAATCTAATGGGACTCTGTGTCTATCAGTCTCTGGCAGCCATCCGTATCAGGGCTCCACCAAAATGACTTCCTGAAGGCCACCGCCAGCATTTTCATTATCTTAAGACATTATCTCTGAATGATTCTGAGCCAAAAGTTCCCTAAAATTACAAATATGTTTCTGTGAGAGGTTTTTATTCTTTCCAAAGAGGAAAAAGCCTCCAAATGTGGA
The DNA here is from genome assembly GCA_015106715.1 of Bujurquina vittata. Classification (NCBI taxonomy): domain Eukaryota; kingdom Metazoa; phylum Chordata; class Actinopteri; order Cichliformes; family Cichlidae; genus Bujurquina; species Bujurquina vittata. The sequence continues at coordinate 5,083 of VUQK01011067.1, read as the reverse complement.
ATGAAACTGTAATATATTAATGTCTGTATCAGTGTAACTAGGGGGCTGTGAAGGACAAAGTAAATGCAGGCTGTTTCATTGATTTATTGTGTTATGCTTTGAACTTAAATTTGACTAAATGTGTGTTGTGCAACATTTACATGTGTTAAACCAGCCGATGTCTCAACAGGACTAGGACTGGGTGACCTGCTCCTCAGTCTAATCATCCTCTGGGATTAGCGTGCACCCCTCAGCATGTGTGGCCCAAATGCATGAACTCACTGGAGCGCATGTGAGAGAAAAACATACGCAATGGAAGTTTATTACAGTTGTGTGTTCTTTACTTTTGACCTTAGACGTACGGTGCTGTTAACTCACCCAGCCTGGTTTTATATGTCTCTCTTCACCGTGCCCTGCCACCCCCAAAAACACACACAGCAACTCCAAACCGTCATGAATCTCATAGTCATGATAGTAATACAGGAAGTGATGGTGACCCTGACAGCATCCTCCATCAGTACGACCTAGAATTCATCTTTAATTGAAATCCAAAAGATGTTGGCGCTCCGGAGAGCCTCAGTCGTTCCTGTCTGCTCGCTGCATCAGCACAGAGCACCAGTGGTATGCACAGTGGGAAGAGCTGGAAATGATTGGGGCGGAGAAGACAATTACAGGCGGGAAAGAAGAAAAAGGCAGGAAGCAAAAACACAAAGTAACTCTGCAAAATAAGACACAAGTCACTGAAAAAAAGAGTTCAGAGCCTAGTGGCGTGTGGAGAGAACATTTGTTCCCCTTTCTTTGGACGCGTGGCGTGCTGGCTCAGTGGCGAGCTCAGCATGATGAGTGTGTCAGAATTAACGCTGCCTCAGGGTCCATGTAGAGAAAAGAGAAAGGTTAACCTGCTCGTATAGTGACGCGAACACTGCGGTGTCAGTCCGGCCACGTAGCCCGACTTCAGAGAGCTCAACAGGCCTGCGCTTGTATTTCAAACCACTCAAGTCATAATTTAATTTCACACCTGCTCCTGCCTTCGCGGGACCCGGGCGAGCTGCCTCTGCCTTCGGAATGGGACTCGAATGGTGTCAGCACCTGCCACAGCGTCTCGCCTCAGGTCGGCCCGACCCGAATCGTCTGTTCAGCTCCACGAGAGGAAAACTGGTGCCGGAGAGGTGAGGACTGAAAACCCAGTCAGTCCAGCCTGTGGAGGAAGGATGTTCAATCAGATCATCGTTGTCTTTTGTTTTGGCCTCTTTCATTCATGCTGTAGAACCTTCAGTGGCGTCTGTTCTTACCCGTTGCATTTGTTTTTTCTATTTATATGATGATGCACACATATTTGAGTCATGTGCTGCCCTGTCACAGTTCAGCCATCAGTCAAAGCAGCATATAAGGAAAACAATAACTCATTTTTTTTGCTTTTCACATCTTTTCATGCCCATAAATGGGGTTCAATCCTAATCCCGACTTTTCCATGTATCATTTTGCAGCATGAGTTTAAAATGCATAGACGTGACATGAGAATTGCATCTTAAATCGCCTGCTGTTTTTCCAATATCCTGATATCATGTTGCCAAAAACTGCAGTTCCTCTAATGTCCACTTGAGGCTGCCAGTCCCCAAAGACTCCATGTTAAAACATCAAAACCCTCAGCAGAAATAAACATGTTTGCAGCCTGATGCAAAAAATAGAAACTGTTTTCTCTCTTTGGTCTGTTTGACAGTATCCATGGGGAGGATGCAAATGTTGCACCCATGCAGTTTATGGGTGCTAAAGCTAGCTTTAGCTGATAACTTAGCAGTCCACGCTCTTGTGTAAACGTGGTCCAGTCTTGAAAATCAGGAGTTTCAAAGCACACACATGAAAAACTAGTTACATTTTTTCCAAATGCACATAATGGATTTCTATAAAAAGAATTTTATGCTAAGGGTAGAAGGCCTACAGATGTTGCAGTACACGAACCACCAGCATTTGAGCACATTTTGTAGATGTGATGGTGTTTTTGAGCAGGTCAGGCTCAGTGGAGCCTTTTGGAGCACGGTGACCTGACTGACTTCTATTTGAAACCTTCTTTTTCCTCCAAGAACGACCTCAAATAGACCTCAGCTGCTCTTTCACAGTGTTCAGGCTTACTGTGTTCTTTTAATCTGAAGGAGGGTAAAGACCATAAAGAATGAGGATGATCAGACTTTATACAATGTTTGCTCATTTCTTTATATAATTTAACTTTGATCTTAAATGTAGTTTCTGCTTTTGATTTGTAACTCAGGAACTATTCCACTTTTATTCCCATAACTGTAATGTTATATTAAAGTCAGGAAATATGAATATATCATATATAATGTTTCTATAACTTAAATGTAACATATTCACAAATTTATTTTGTGACATTGCTGCGATAGGACCCTCGTCTTGTGTTTCATAGACGCTGCAGTCATTGACCCAGAGTCACTTTATTAGGTACACCTAATAACCATGGCATAGATTCAACAAGGTTGGAAGCAGGATGCATGCTTTCATGTTGTTTTTCATGCTAGCTGAATGTTGCAGCAGAAATCGAGACTCCTCATATCTTCTTCGGTTTTGGTGAGTCTGTGTGAACGTAGCCTCAGTTTCCTGTTCTTAGCTGGTAGGAGGGGCACCCAGTGTGGTCTTCTGCTGCTGCCGCTCGTCTGCATTCAGCGATGCTCTTCCGCACACCTTGGTTGTACCGGGAGGTTGCTGCTGTCTGCTCTCCTCTGGCCTCTGACATCAATAAGGCATTTTCTCCTGGAGAGCTGCTGCTCTCTGGATAGTTTTCTTTTTCTCTGGAAACCCGTGAACTGGATGTGTGGGAAAATCTCGTGCCACGTTCAAAGTCACCTTCCTTCCTCATTCTGATGCTCGGTTTAAACTTCAGCAGCCTGTCTTGACCGTGTTAATATGGCTGAATGCATTGCTGCCAACTGATTGGCTAGTTGGATTAATGAGCAGTGCCAAATAAAGTGCCCATGAGTGCAATCTCAAAGTTGAATTATTTATCTGTCCAAAAACTTTGTTCATCAAGCCCCGATTTGGCCAGATGAGTGGCTGATAAACTCACAACATGTCTCCCAGCGGCACTTGACAACCATCCAAACAGTTTTAAACCAGAGCAGAGCTTTGAAAAGACGCCAGCGGGCTTTTCATCCTCTGTCACAGCGAGGCCATAATGTTCCCACAATGCAGCGGCCTTCCACCCAATCAATGGAGATTTTTAGAAGCCTTTCCTCATCGATTGGCAAAACTTACATGAGCGTGTGAGATAAAGGGAGACAGAGTGTGACACCCGAGCATCAAGGCTGAAGTTGTAAATCTCCAGCCTCCTCTCGGCGGGCACGGAAAGTCGGCCATTACAGTAGAGGCAGTAATTGATGGTCGCGGCGCTGGAGGAGAGGCGGCGAGGGAAAGTGACGGACGAGGGCCAGACGGCAGGAACGAGGAGGCAGATAGATCGTCCTTCTGTTTTCACTTTCCGTCTGTGCAGCGGATAAGACTGAAGACGTCTTCACCTTCAGCTTTAAAAGCACATTTCTTTGAACGTCTGAATGCTGCTGAAGTCAGAAAGGAGCAGCTGGGAGTCTGAAAACAGAAGGTAAATCTAAAGTCAGTGCTTCTTACAAATAAACACATCCTTGAGCTCTTTGAAACCTCAGACTCTTGACTTATTTATGTCTCCTGGTTGGGAGTTTTCTTCTTATTGGTGCACCGCAGTGTTTTTCGAACGGTCTTTCTTTTGCACTGGCTACCTTGGTCTGATTTGTTACTGGACTGAAATCCATGAGATCTTTTTGATCTGTCCTCTCACACAAGATTAGACTGAGCTGGACTGTGGATTGTGTTCCTCGTGCTTCTCCTCTCCACTTTTGGCTTCCTGGTTTGATTTTTGTGCCCTTTGAACTTTGTGATTTCTCTGGTGTTTGTAGCAGGTAATAAAGGCTGTTTTTGCATCCTCTCTCCAGCTTATAGACTACACAAAACACCTTAGAGACTTCTGCATTTGTCTTCTTTCAGTTCAGTAGTGGTTATTCATTTCTCGTTTAATGGTGGCGGCGCTGGAGGAGAGGCGGCGAGGGAAAGTGACTCCCCTGGTTACCCTTTGTGTATACAGCCCAGTCAAACCTGTGGTTTTATTTCTCAGAGTGGCTTCCCGATGTGCTCCTGTGGTTTCTTTTCTGATTTTTTGTTTGTCTCATGTCCTACGATTGGGTTCTCACTCTTTAACACTCCAGTTCACAACTCTGAGCTGCTTTTCATCCACTTTGCTGTTGTCTTCATGGTAACACTTTAATGCTGACTGAAAGGTCGTGTGTACATACTTCTTATTGGAGATATGTCCTGATATGTGGGCATGTAAAAAGTTTAAAATAATAATGTTATGAAGCAGTTTCCCTCAGGGAATGCTGCAGAAGTAGATTTATAAGTAGCTTTCCACAGAGACAATATAAGACATAGATGTAACTTCCTGGTACTTCACGGTAGCCATGTTTTTTTCCACGTGTAACACCAGTTGAACGTTACTAATTTTGGGGCACTCATAAGCTCAGAGGTCAGGTCGGACACGGCGGATCGTTGCAGCCAGGATGAGCACGTGTTGAGTTTGCGATCAGTCCGTAATGCACGTGTTCACTCTGCTAACGCGCCGCTATCAGTCGGCAGTCCTCCACAGTGAAGGTGGTGGATAATGCAGGCTTTGGAAATTTGGTGAAAATACTTTTTATAGTCCTTCCGCACCTTCTGTGACCATCCGTCTTTTTCACCATCAGCATGTCCCACCAACGCTGCCATCTGTAGCACACACTAAGGCTAATTATGGAGTTCCACAGGGTTCTGTGCTTGGACCAATCTTATTTACACTATACATGCTTCCCTTAGGTAATTTGATAAGAAAGCATTGCATTAATTTTCATTGTTATGCAGATGATACTCAGCTTTATTTATCCATGAAGCCAGATGACACACATCAATTAGTTAAACTTCAGGAATGCCTTAAAGACATAAAGGCCTGGATGAACTCAAATTTCCTGCTTTTAAATTCAGATAAAACTGAAGTTCTTATGCTCGGCCCCACAAATCTTAGAAACATGGT
>VUQK01011066.1:0-28957 GCA_015106715.1 Bujurquina vittata | reverse complement strand
TGGGTTTTCTCTGCAGTATTGTAGTGTCTTTACCTGCAATACAAAGCGCCTTGAGGCGACTATTTGTTGTGAATTGGCGCTGTATAAATAAAATTGATTTGATTTGATTTGAATACACCATAGTGCTATTTTTGTAATTCAAACTTAATTAGCGTTAGAATTTGAATCTGCATACTTTAGCACACTGTTAAAAAAGTATTGCATAAGCTTGAAGTTGCTAATTCAGCTGTCATACTCAGCAGTGAGATTTTAAAGGCACTTTAAATACAAACAATGTCTCACAAATCTTTCCTGAAGCATCCCTAAAATCACAAGATTATAGTGATCAATTAAAAACCCATGACACCCATTGGTCCACGGCCTGATAAAATTTACTGACTTCCTTCTTCAAAAAGTTCTGAATCTAGACTGTAGAGTGTATCTATTGCCATTGATGCTTCTTCTGCATGGAGATGGGGTGTGCTGGAGGGCGGGCAGATTGGACATCATCTGCTACAAACAGACAGCATTAAAATAATCAGAATTTGCAGTCATGCTTTCTGCTTTTTTTGTAGTCCACTTGATGTCTTGAGTTCTGACCAATCAAGTTTGAACAGACTTCAGCTGCGTAAGAAGTCCATGCAGAAAGCAAAAGAAGGATTGAATCAGGGGAAAAGCAGTCTTGAAAGCATCAGCTGACATCTAACAATGATTTAAGTGTTTTTTTGTCTCTGCATCCTTAACAAATGACTAGCATACAAACAGGGGGGTTTGGGTGGATCTATATTGGCTACACTGAATAAGAACTGTCCATTGCTCCCAATGGCTAACTCAAGAGTTCACAGACTGATTTGATGCTATACTTACTCCATGCATCTTATGATATTAAAAGGCATAAGGGGACCGGTCAGCCGGTTAGTGAGCTAACTATATTGCACCTTTAAATCAGCCAACAGACTAGTTTAGTAATTTCCTTAGAGTTGCATCATTTTTCACAAATGTTACTCAAATGGAAGAAAGTGCATTGCTCAGCCATACGATATTATTAGAGCACAGTGAGTACTGACAGCAGGAAGCTCATTCAAAATGAACAGATCCTTGTCAAGTTCTACTTACTAGCTTTTTCTGGACCTTTGGGTCATATCACAGTGTGTTTAACAGCAGATGTTTATTCATGTTGAATAACCTGAACTCAATGATCGGTTTGCTTTTAATTTGAGCTGAAAGCTCAGGACCAAGCTCATTAATAACCCTTCGGCATTCTGAAGTTACCATTTCAACTTTTAGGGATTACCTGTGTCGGCCGGTCTGTACACATGTCCATAAACTGCTGAGCTGACCGTACTGTCCGTCCTCCAGTTGAGGTTAAAATACACGTGAGGCTGATGTTTACTGCAGGCAACACATCATGTCCCTAATTTGGTCAAATTCATACGAATATCTGAACAAATCCCATTTTAAAAAAATCCCATGGGACGGCTCTGTGTTTTCAGCTGGGTGTACAATAATTTGATTACAGAACTCTGTCATTAATATTCATTAACATCTTTTCCCCCCCCCCCCTTTTATCAGCACAGCTTAATTGTCCACAGTGGATGATTTAAAACAATCAATAGAAACAAGCTCTGCATTAATTAATAAAAACATCAATGTGTCTACACGGTGGTACAGCACACTCTTTAAAGGCAGGCTGTGTGTGTGTGTGTGTGTGTGTGTGTACGTGGTTGTGATGGCTCCATGGTACACAGACATGTCTGAGTCTGCAGTAAACACAGGAGGAACCAGTCCCTAAAAGAAGCATTAGTATGTCTACATTAATTTTAGGCCAGAAAAGAGGAAAAAAGATCAGATTTGATCATTCAAATGAAAGTGAACATAAGGAATACTAAACACTTCCATGCTTTGCTGTGCCTCCAAGTGAAAGAAGCCAAAGCTAATTGCTTACAAGGTTTTGCATGTTAACATGACATCACAGAACTCAATTACAAATTCACTTTCATTAGGAATAATACGACCAGATATATTCCCTTTGCTGGATTACTGGGGCAAACACAGTGAAAACACACATTGCTCCACAAACCAGAAACCACAGGGCTCCCCCGTTTGAGTGAGCATCTCTCACAGCCTCTGACACATTCAGCAACCGATAAGGATAATCCAGTTTATGATAAACAACAAAGCTTTCCCATCATCCCTGAAAAATAAGAAAAGTCTCTCAGTCTCTGTTTATTAATAACAATCTCAGATGATTCTGGACATTTCCAGAATAGATGCTGCCCACTAATTAACAAGTTAGCTGGTCTCAGCCATCTGTCTGGAGGAAAGATGCCAATAAAATCAAAAGCTTCACTGACTATCAGGACTCTTTGATCACTTTTCAATAATCTGATGCTGCCATTCAGCCACTGAGCACAGTTTTGATTAATATTTCTTAGCAACCAAAACTTCAGAGAAGTTCAAAGAAGGTGAATCAGTGTGACTCAAGTTCCAGACCCCTGAATCCCACAAAATTTGGCTGCATGGCAAAGCATGCACTGACCATGCTAAACTGCTTAACATTTTTCTTTAACGAGCATAGCGCACTGAAATGACAATACCAGGCTGCAAAGAGGAAGTGGGCAAATGATAAATCGAAGGTAAATATGACCATACCTGTCTGATATAGCCTTCATAAATTCATCCAGCAGGTCATCGTAGGCCTGGCCTCGCACTCTCTTGTGTCTCAATCCAATGTAGAGAGGGTCCTTCAGCAGAGTCTGCAAAAACACATGGAAGGAGAGGAAAGAGCAACACGTGAGAGAAAAGCATGTAAAACTTCTAGGAAGACTTAAGCTACAGTTTCAAGGCAACTTTGCCAGTCAGTATATGTATCCACAAACTGAAAAATTAAAAAAATAGCACTCCTAAACTGATGGATATTACAGATATGGCCTTTTTGACTCTAGTCTTTTGTGTCAAACTATACTTTTTTGCTTTAAAAGGTTGTGAAATCATTTTTAGTAAAGTGAATCCTAGTTCAGGGGCATGAATAAAATAAAGAATGTCAACACTTGACTATGTTGGCTATAAGAAACTGTTTTTCAAATGTACATCAACTGAACAGTCCTTTAAAAGGCAATCTTCAGCCTCTGGAGATGAAGGACCGACCTTTGACCTTTGGATTGGAGTGAGAAAAAGTAAGAGCAGCAGTTGATGGGAAAATGTGTGTGATAAAATGGGAGGGAGAGTGACACTGGTGTATTAGGTGAACCAAAATGTCTCACAGCAGGGACAGATTGCTTACAGAGTGTGCTTAGATGTATCAGGACATATTCCACCTGCAATCTGACATGGTCCGGTCCGGGATGAAGGCATCCCTATTACTCTCATTGCTGTAACAAGTTGATTTTTATGTGTTTGCATGTAGATATAAATATCATTTAGCTTGTATTTAGGTAAATTAATTATGATTTATGTTTCATTTGCTATAAATGCCATTGAAGGTTTTGGAGTTACATCAAAGTCAGATGAATTAAACTTCTTTGCCAATGGAAGGCCAGTGGTAAAGCATTTCAAACTTGAATTCTGGCCAGCAGGGGGTGACTCCTTTGTCTTTTTGAAGTCAGTAAGATAACCTGAGTAAGAACTCTTCAGGTGAATTTATGAGCTCAGTTGCAGTTCAGGTCATGAAATTTAAAGTTTTTTTATATAGCGCTTTTCAAGGACAAAAGTCTCAATGCTTAACAGTACACAAATAATTGCTTATTGGGAAGCCTCTCAGCTTACAACACCCTTGCTTTCACAGTCAGTGATGATGACTCAAGGCTCAAGGCTTCATTATTAATGTTTTATAATTTGTCATCACTTGACCCAGCTGTCTTAACTAATTATAGGCCAATCTTCAACCTTCCTTTTATATTGAAAATTCTTGAAAGGAGTGGTAAAACCGCTAACTGATCATTTGCAGAGGAATAATTTATTTGAAGAGTTTCAGTCAGGTTTCAGAATTCATCATAGCACAGAAGCAGCATTAGGGAAGGTTACAAATGACCTTCTCATGGCCTAGCGGACTCAGCTTTGATACTTTGACCATAAAATTTTATTACAGAGATTAGAGCATGCCATAGGTATTAAACGTACTGCATTGCAGTGGTTTGAATCATATTATTTAATAGACTACAGTTTCTTTATGTAAATGGGGAGTCTTCTTCACACACAAAGCTTAATTATGGAGCTCCACAGGGTTCTGTGCTAGGACCAATTTTATACATGCTTCCCTTAGGCAGTATTAATAGAAAGCATTGTATGCATTTTACTGTTATGCAGATGATACTCAGCTTTATCTAACCGTTAGCCAGATGACACACATCAATTAGTTAAACTGCAGAAATAAGAAATAAAGCCCTGGATAACCTCTAATTTTCTGGTTCTAAATTCTAGGATGCTTAAAATTAGAATGGGAGGCAGAACCTTCAGCTTTCAGGCCCCTCTTCTGTGGAACCAGCTCCCAGTTTGGATTTGGGGGACGGAAACCCTCTAATTTTTAAGATTAAGCTTAAAACTGCAATAGGTCTAGGGTGCTGGGGGGTTCCCATGATGCACTAAGCAAATTTTCTTCTCATCTCTTTTCACTCGCTGTGTTTATACACCACTTTGCATTTAATCATTAGTTATTATTAATCTCTGGCTTATTTCCACAGTGTCTCTTTTGCCCTGTTTCCCTTCCCTCACCCTCAGCCAGTCGCAGCAGATGGCTGCCCGTTTATTCCTGTTAAAAGGGAGTTTTTCCTTCCTACTGTCACCGAGCGCTCATAGGGGATCATCTTATTGTTAGGATTTTCTCTATATTATTTTACGCTACAATATAAAATGCCTTGAGGTGACTGTTGTTGTGATTTGGCGCTATATAACTAAATTGAATTGAATTTAATAGTTTTGCTTGCTTAAGTCTAAGATACATCCACAGATGGGAGGTTGCCATTCTGGTTCAATCTCAAACCTGCTTCAAATGACAGTTAATGCATGAAGAGCACCAAAATTTAAGTCATCAATAAATATTTAGTAATATAATAATATTCTGTAATAACAGTTGTTGTATTCTTTTATTAATGTTGTTGTTGTTTTTTTTTTAGTGGAGCACAACTGAGTCTGAATAGCAAATTTAGAAGATCTTTCCGTCCCCTGACATGGTGCACCTGCCACATGTAATTTCTCATAATACAATAACCAACAGATATCCATCTAAACCTAAACAGGCTGCACTCTATAAACACTGACTTCATTTTTGATGACAACATTTGGGGGAACTGCTCCACAGTGCTGTTATGCCTCACTGGGACACACGACCTTTACTTATGGATGGATAATTAAAGGGTGCCACTAAGATCAATGCGGCTTGGAGAAAGGAGAAGCCACCTTTCCATAGCAGGGTCAATAGTCACCATGTCCAAGAACAGCTCAAAAAGCTTATTTAAGACAATATTTATTTGAAGTTGACAACTCATTTCCTGGCAAGCCTTTAATGGATGGGGATAAGGACAGTAGTGGCCAAGTTCAACTGTAACCAAAACAAGCAAAACATTTTCATGTGATCCCACAGGAGATCGGATATTCCTGATATCCGAGGGAGCAGCAACACTTTTTGTGTCATTCAGTTCATTTAGAAACTGAAAAGAAAACCTGCTGCTTTTTAAGGTGAAAGAGAAGTCGTGAGTGATTTTCAAGTTTTCTGTCCCCGTTGACGCTGGGCTAAACTGTTGACATGAGTCTTCTTTCTGTCCCAGATTATCTGCTGCTGATTGGCTCAGCTGTCCTTTGTGTTGCACAGCCCCTCTTCTCTCAGAGGGGATTAGTCCTCGTGTATGACTTTACAGTCCGTGCTTGTGAGACACGGGAGCTCCATTTTCTGCTGTTTCCATAGTAAAGACTGTTCAGCTTCAAGATAATAATATAAAGCTGTATTCAAATGATTTCATGTGCTCACTTGAGCTTAATATAAGTGTCATATATAACATTTAGTATTCAACTTTGAAGAAGAGGCCAAACAAGACCGGACATAAACACTACGGTAGACCTGTCTGGGGTAGAATACACCCAGCACTGAAGTCTGATAGCCCACCCAGGACTCACACAAACAGTATATTGTTCAAGATGACATCACACTCTCATTTCAGCATGAGTCAGGCTCAGAAATACACAGACAGACACAATCAGGCGAGATAACAGGGTGAAGCAGAAAAATCAGACTACTGGACCTTCCTTCATGCTATGTCTGTTTCTGAGCACCTCGCCCTGCAAGCTTAAGCTGTTTGTGTGTGTGTGTTCCTAATGACAGAAAGCAGTAAAAGCTGCCCAGGTACAGATATTTTTTTGTTGGATCTCACACGAGTTTACATAACTAACACATTCTTCTGCTTGAAAATAACAAAAACAAGACTGCTACAGAGCACGTTCATAAACCAGGACAGTTCTAGCTATTGGCAGGACTGGGCTCAGCATGTCTTTACAATCCATCCGTTTTCTTAAACATTTATTGAATTCAGGGTGTCATGGGGTGATGGAGCCTATCTGAGCTGTCACAGGGCGAGGGCAGGGTTCACCTGGACATGTTACCAATCGGTCACAGTGCTAACAGATACAGACGGGCAATCAGTCACACTTATGGCCAAGTGTTATGGCCGTCTCCACACAGACAGACCCTAGTCTGGATTTGAACTGACACTACTGTGAGGTGACAGTGCTGACCACTTCGCCACTGTGAAGTGGTTGAGAATACATTTGAATCTAATTCCTTTATTGATGGCTGTCCTTCTGCTGTTTGTGTGATAAACATGGAGCTACAGTACAGCCAGAGGCTAGTTATCTTAGCTCAAACACAAGGGCTGAAAACAGAAGAAAACAAAAAGTGTTTTATACTTTGAATTGCATATGGATTTACCATGAAAGGTGTTTTTAGAGTGCTGTGGGTTGGTTTTGATACCTTTGGACAGAGCAGTGGTCTGATTTTGCTAGGCTTTGCTACCCAGTAAAGCTGCTGGCCTTAGAGTGGTCTTAATATTTTTCATCTAACTCCTGGTATGTCAGTGTCACAAAAAAAAAAAAAAGCCACAAAGGTATGTCTCGCTTGCGGGGGCCTGCATGCTTGACTGTTTGGATGTGTGCCTGCCTGCCTCTTTCTCTACCCCTACATCCACTCAAGGACAAATATAATCCCATAATAACAGTCATTTTAATAATTAGCTAGTGCTACCACTACCACATAGCCTTCCACCTCCATCTGCTCCCATCATTCCTGCAGAGTGAAGTGGGTTACTGGGAGGCAGCAAACAAGCCTGCCTTCCATATCAAGCTGGTCCAGAAGAACCACACATATACACACTCACATAGCCGTCTATTTATCCCATTACATCTCATTTATTCTGTCATCTCTTTAGAATAACAGAAAAATGGAAAAGTCAGCCATAGCCAGACCACAGTAAAATCTATTGTACAGCTATTTATAGGTTGCATGAGCAGCAGCAATACATGTCTGTATGTTTGTTAGTCCACAGATGTATAGTAAAGCTTATATTGAATATAAATCTCATATTGAATGGTGGTGAAGTTATTTGAAAAGGCAACACATTTCTTAGTGTATGCTAGTCAACATGGAGTAGCAGCACTCAAAAAATTCCAACCAATGGAAGCCAGCAGTTTCATAAGGCCTTCAATCTTAAACAAAGGAATAAATAGACTCATCATATAAATATGATATTCTCTTTAGTACAACCAACTCTTCCAACTTCTGGAAAGAATTCTAGCTTCTTCCCAAACTGACAATTCACCCATCCATTACTTTAACCACTTATACAACCTAATAGGCATCCACGCAGGAAATGATTCGCTCATCCGCAGGTAAACCTCTAATGTGTTTACCACCCTGTTATATCTAAATCAGTGGTATCCTTCACTCAGCAAAGTGACAGACAACAACTTATGGCCAGTTTAGTGTTACCAAATAACCCAACAAATCTATCTTTGGACCAGAGTGCTCATACAAGCCCAACACAGCCCACCAGAAGACTCAAACAGCAAACCTTCTTGTTATGAGGTGCCAGTGCTGCACCACTCTTATGTGTCATGTCACTTACTTATGCAGAAAAAAAAGTGTGGCACTTATTCCTATTTTGGATAAAGGTTTAAAAGCCACTCTGGCAAGTATGGGTCACAGAAATTCTAAGAAGACTTGTTGAAGTTGTATTGTGATGCCCATAAATGCCTAAAACTGCTGTCATGCCAAGAATCTGCAGATGGTATTATCACCCTAAGCCAACATCACTGAAAGAGAGCAGAAGACTCAGTGTGGAAAACTAGAATATGTGGTGATAATAGTACAGGAAAAGGTCAAATGTTAGAGCTATAGTTAGCAGGCCTATAAAGATAAAGAGCTGAGGTGCAGGACTTGGAAGAATGAGGCACAGTTTTATTCCTAATCCAGTTATAATGGCAGGAAAAAGACTAATGTAATATCTTTTATGAGGTTTCTGGAAAGCCCGCAGTGTTTCTGTTGTTATAATGCGGGGGATTTTTGCTGCACGATTAAACTCTTTGATAACAACTGCACTGATTAAGTGTTGTCTGCAGCTGACCTCAGTTCATCAAACAGGCCATCACCTGCATGTTCTCAAAGTTCTTCTTGGCCTCTGTCCAGCCTAACTGCTCTTCCAATTTCTTGCTGCTCCTTAACATCTCTGACTTCTATTTATTTACACGTTCATCTACCCTATGAAACATCTCATCCTTAATCCACTTTGGACATCTGCTTGGAATAAAACCAAAGCCCAGGACTGAGTCATCCAAAGATGGTCTTGGAAAAATGAAGAATAGCTTCAGACGAACAGATCTCAGCTATGTCGGGTGCACGAGCATCTGAGTCTGCCACGCCCTTAGCTGAGACCAGGAGTTCTGTATATATAGAAGCGCACACAGACTATTCTTAGTCTGTTTAAGGCTACAGACGCACGTGCTCTGTGCCCAGTTCGGATCATAATTCAAAGATGCTGACATGCAGAACAGGGTCCACAGATGCATGACTACAGCTCTGTTGGCTGTTACTCCCTTTAGCTGGCATTGGGGAAAGGTGCTTTCCCAACTGGCACCAATCAGTGGAGCTCTTTGCCTCACTTAGGTAAAGGGTGTTTCCTGGTTGTAAAGTGTGAGATTTGTTTTCCTTTTCTTGGCTGATTTCTAAGGCAAGACCGATCCAGCTATGGGGGATTAACCACTTCAGCCCAAGGCTATTTTTTTGAACTGCTGCCTGAAAAAACGTACCTAAATTTAATCTGTAAAAGCCCTACAACTGTAAGACCAAAGAGAACAATCTTGGGCTTTATGGATAAGTGAAACGGGGGAGAAGTTTAAAAAAATGCACACACACACACACACACACGCACACCTACATACACATACATACACACACACACACACACACACAGTCAGTGGTATTATATTTTAGGCTATTTATTATGTACTAATTACACCCTTATCCTAAAACAATAAAGTACTGTAAGTACTAACCAAGAAATAATAGCTGCAACACAGAACAAACAAGCTGCTTGTAGCTCCGTAGACAGTTACATGCGGCACTCAGCTCTCACCTCATTGTCTGTGCCCACGTCCAGCATAACAGGTAGACACTGCTGTGGTGGCACACCTCCACAGGCTGTGTACAGGGCCAGCTTGCCAACGGGGATTCCCATGCCATTGCAGCCAAGGTCCCCCAGCCCGAGGATCCTCTCTCCATCCGTCACGCACACAGCCTGACAATAGATTATTCAGGTGTCAGCCAAAAAGAAGGCCTGTGGTGGTCACACCAGACATCTCATTATCTCATCATTTCATTAAAAATCTGTGTGTGGTTCAACTACGTAGAAAAAACATTTTCACATTTGTACATCACATTGTAGATAGATTGAATTTGGTTAAATAAACAAACAGAGTAGCAGTCTAACTCTGGCTCGACTCAAACCTTTTTCATCAAAACAAGTTCACCCCCGCTACCAGGAAACATGTTTTTTTCCTCAGTGTACGCCAGGCACTCCCACACCCACCTGGATTTCCACTCACAAGTCACTTTACGTATTAAGAGATAAGTTCCTCCCTGGGTTGATGCCACAATATAAAAAAAACAACCAAAAACTAATCAGTTGTGTAACGTTTAATATCTACAGCAGAACAGCTTAACGCAAAATGTTCCTAATTCTGAGTGTTTTTTCTTGTTCCAGCACTAATGTGACGCAGAAAACTCTGGCACAGAGATTTAACAGCCTTTTTCTCTCATAGTCTGACATTTTTAAAGAGTGCTGTTAGTGTTTTGAATTTATAAAACGTACAGGACCCTTACTATATGCCATTAGCAGCTTATGTTATTTCTATCACTTGCTAATATGTGACAGAAAAGCTGCCAAGTCCTGTCAGTGGATGACTACCTTGGCTCCAGCTTGCCCTTTGTTAAAAGTAGGGCATATCAGGCGAGTTTATGATAAGACCACCCTGACAATGAGAGGCAGCATGTCAGCGCTGAGGTAAATGCCCTGCTGTTGACAGCTGTGAACAGGTGGCTGAGGCTGCAGGTATATTTGACATGCCAAAAATGCCTTCTGGTGTCGTCATCCTAAATATGGCTGGATTATGACTTGCACATATTTGAATAAGATTAAAGAAATAGTTGAGGTTTTTGGGAAATTGGCCAATAAGGGAGGTCAAGGGAATCAATGCCAAATCTTCCAAGCCCCAGAGATGACTGGATTTAGTGGATTTAGAGACAGCCCCCTCTAATCAGCTTCAAATATTCAGTATAGTCAAACAGTAATTAATGGATAATCATGTATCTCATCATTAAAAATATCACCAGCTTATGATTTTTTATGGTCTTATCTGAAAGAGTGATTTAATGTTGGGGTGTGTTTTCCTGTAAATCTGCATATTTTACAACATCATCACTCATTAATGTGTTTGGTGATAGCTGCACAGGTAATACTTTTTGCTTTTTGACATTTTAATATATTTTCAGTTTGAAAAAAAAAAAAATGTAGTAAAAATATTTGTTCTAAAGGATTAATAGCAGTATAGTAAACTGATAAATATCCGATTAAAAGAATGAATTCCACTATATGAGTCACAATTTACCCTAATGTCCTTTTCTGGCCAGTTCTGTAGTATCAAAGCAATGTGGCCACGATCATGAATAGTGATGAACAGCCCCCTAGAAGAGAGGAAAAACAGAAATTTCAGACTTGTCTATGTTAGACAGTTAACCAGGAGATCCTCTTTCTCGTTATTCAAGTTTCACCTTTTCCTCTGCCCTAATAAAGCAAAAGGTTACTAAAGAAGTCTTGGCAAAAGAATGATAACACATCAACACTTTGTACTTAAAGAATGGCGATCTGAGATTTAAAAGAAAAAGAGAAATCTGTTTGAAGTTAAGCTGCTGTTTCATTTCTCTATGTTGAATATTGGACTAATGTTAACCCCAGGGCTTCTATGCGGACTTTGCTTTGGCCCTTTACTCTCCCCTAATATTCATTGAGCTTGGTCCCCACCCCTTCCTCCCTTACCATCCCTCCATCTTTGCTTTTTATTTTCTTCACTTAAATTAATATGCTTTGCACCAGGACAAGGATAAAGAGTTCTTCTCAATGTGTGGAGTCCAACTCAGCACCTTTCCTACCTCACTGACCCATCTGGTTATAGTATGTTGGGGCAACACCCCCCACATATGTCAAAGACAGTAAAAACTTCACTATTTGTAAGGATCTGCTCATAAAATAATAAAAAAGCATCACAGGTCAGTGCTTATGGTGGAAACCAGGGGGAATGCAAACAGTATGAGACACTGTTAAATATAAGAAAAAATACAGCGAGATGAAGACAAAGACATAAAAGTGTCACATAAAAAGGCTGTGATATGACAGGAATGAGGTTGGAGGAAACCCAGTCAATATGGGTTTCCACTTAACACAAACACAGAAGAAAAAGTAAAATTCTAAAATTCAGTGGATATCCCAAAGGGCAGCCTTAAAATAATGAGTGTAGTAGTAATAGTGTAATACAAATACTAACTGTGGGTAAAAAGCTCAGGCTTCAGGCTGTTCAGACCTTGTGTTTATGAGGGCCAGCCAATAAGAGGAAAGTTGGCTTAGTAGTGAAGTGTAGCAAAGTGGCCTTAAAGCCACCAAGGCTTAGTATAAGATAAATAAGGATTATTTTGAACTGTGAATCATGCAAAGGTGCTCTAGTAGAGTAGTGGAAATGAGCAAAAGAGATTCACTAAAGATTTTTAAACTCACATGTTCAATAGAAGGACTCTTAAGCCAACCCATCAGCTTTTAGGACATCCTACAGCCATTTCTGAGCTGAGATGTGTGTGTTTGGTTTGAGCAGTATAGCCGATCGTGCCATAACCACATGGCAGTTACATGGCAGAGAAGCTCACACATGGTAAATAACATCAGTGGCTCCGGGGCTCAGCCTGTTTGCTCTCCAGGGGGAACTATGTGTCCTCCTTAATCTGTAATTGATGAGGCTGGGTTCACACACTGAAGGCTCTTTTTCAACTGGATTGTTTTCAGCTTTTTTTTATAGACACTAGACTATGCTATATAGTAGTACAACTACCATCTACAGCAGATACTTCCACAGGAGTGTTTTGTTGTGCAGCCTGACAAAAGCTGACGACTCAGAAAGATATTAAGACATCATCCATTTAAAAAGCGAGAAAACAATGTATAAAGGTTACAGTATAACACAGAGACAGACAACCACTCATAGCTATGAGCAATTTAGAATCACCAGTTAACCTAACCCCACCACGTGCATGTCTTTGGACTGTGGGAGGAAACCAGAGTACCCAGAGAAAATCCACGCAGACACAGGGAGGACATGCAAAGGCCACAGAGAAAGACCCAGGCCAAGGTGAATTCAAACCCAGACTTTCAAGCTTTTAGGTGATTACCGTAGGTATGAATATTCATAAAGAATTTAAACCTTCTTGCATCTTCTTGCAGATATAATGATATGCATTCTATAGCGGCCTGCAGACTTTGGATTTTGTCTTTGTTTCTTTCTCATTTTTTTCCTTCAAGAAAGGAGAGTCTGTAGCTCTGTCTTGTATCATAAATTTAAACCTTTTACCAGTTGAGAACCATAACCTCAGACCTGGAGGTGGTAGTTCTCATTCTTGGCTACAAAGTGCCCCAGTGCAAGCTGGAGGTCACCACCTGATGAAGCCAAAAGAACCATGACATCTGTGAAAAGCAGAGAGACTGGCTCCTGAGGCTATCGAATCAAAAATGCTCCACTGCTTTGCTTCACCTAGAAATTCTGTTCATAAAGGTTGTGAACAGAATCTGTGAAACAAGCTCTTACTGGGGTTTTGGAGGGACTGAATGGCCCAGAACAACCAGCCAGCCACCCAATAAACCTGAGGCACCTCCAACAGCTATCCTCCTTAGGTCCACAACCTGAACAAAAACTGCATTGTTACTCTTGAATCTGAGGTTTGACTAATGGAGTGAGGATCCCCCGGAAGCTGCAGCACAGCCTCCCTGGAGCAACACCTCCCTGGTCTGCCAATCCAGAGGCTTGATTCCATATCATGTTGCAGAGATATATTAACCTGGACAGCCTCACAACAACCAGAGCATTAAGACACTCAGAAAGACTCATATACCCCAGACACCCTACCATAAACAGTTGTTTAATTACCTCGGTAACCTCACCCGGAGTGATGGACGAGTTTCTGCATTATTCCCATAAATACTAAACACACACAAATGATAAATCAGGCAGGCTCTAAATAAAGCAAATCGAGCATGACAGACCTAAGACACTGCCTGTTGCAAAGCCTTTAAAAAGCACCGTGGTTCCTCTAATAAAAAGAGATCTGCAGGGCAAATAAAGGTCGCATGACCACAGACATCTGGCACTCAAAACAGTTTCAACTTCTGCACACATCCGCACATCCACGCACAAATATTTAAGTGTTGCTTCAAAAGCAGCACAGGTAGATCATTAAAAGAGTCTGCAAAATGTCTGCAGCTGTAAGGGGCTGTAGGGAGCAGGACAAGAGCGAGCAGGAGTGGCCTGCCGTGGGTGTGTGTGTGTGTGTGTGTGCGTGTGTGTGTGTGTGTGTGTGAGTCCAGGAGGATGTGAACCACTGCCAGCAACAGCAATATGATGACTTTTTGAGGAAAGAGAGGTGATGGAGCTGAAAGGTTGACCCCAAAATATGACTGTTGGAAAACAACTTCATGCGATGAATCAAAGCAGACAGGCTGGCTGGCAGTAATTCCTGAGCTCTGTCAACCTGAATATTACCAAAAACATTTCAGGTTCATGTTTTCATTATTTCTCTTCGTCCGATACGCATTTTCCGACACTTTGTACTTTCCGAGGAGCTGTAGCTCTCATGACCTATGACTCTGAGCCACTCCTTTGGGCTTAATCTGGACTACAGTACACAGAACAGTAAATCAATTTATCTCATAATGTCACACTGCTTTAAATCCATCATCACTTTCTATGTAGGATAATGGTTTTGGAGCCACGATTTTAAATGGGTAAAAAACCTTATTGAATCACTGTCAGTACATGGCAGCTGTGTATGATATGAAGCCTTTTGCCCACAGATCAGGATACAGTACCGTAGACTCTGTGTGCTTGTAGTGGACAGGGACACAGAAAAAAAGGACAAAAAAAAAATGTGTTTGACATATTTGTGTGAGAACATTGTTGCTGAATGAAGTCATTTCTTCACTGCTAGTTATGGGTTTGGATTTGGGTTGAGGGTAAAGGAAAATTCCACCCTCGGATACTTTCATGATTGTTTAACTAACAAGAAAAAGAAAGTGGACTGCAACATTTCTTTTCTGTAGAGATTTGTGTTGAAAGAAATGGATTTACTTCTTTGTAAAAAGTAAATCTGCTGCTATGTCAGATAAATCTAATATGTCTTTATGTACTATAAACACTACATAATAAATACTACACTTATTTAGCTTAACTAATTTGGCTAACTGTTTCTTATTATATGAGATTTACTACTTGAACAGTGCATATATATTCCAGTTTTTTGTCATCTTGTATTTTAATATTCATCCTACTCATTTCCAGCTAAGGAACAAATTAGCAGCCTGTAGCTCACTCTTGTATTGTACTCTATATCGCTATTTCACTGTTTATCTCATTACGCCCTACTGTGTGTTTGTTGGCTGCGTTAATTTAACACTTTGTGTTGTCTGTAAGTTTTATCCATTTATTTAACAACTGAAAGCTTTGTAATAGATTAGTTCCTCTTACTATTTTAGCCATTGCTTTTACCAAATGATTGTAACACCCATCCTCATTTGACTCATTATATTTTCCCCACATTCTCAATTCCTGTTGTTCAGGCGGTACGCCTACAGCAAAGAGTGCTTTAAACCACATTTCATTTTTTATTTTTTGGCATATTTCAAAGCACTGGGATAAGTTTCTCTAGTTAAGGGGAACATTTTCTTCCTTAAATTGATGCTTTGGTCACTACCAAATCATTTCAGCGTTTCAACTTTTTTGAAAGTTGCTTTTGATGTGCCTGTTTATGTGAGTGCATGTGTCTGGCTGCTGCTGATATAATAACCACAACGAAGAGCAGACGCCCTATTTTCTAGATGAGAGGAGGGCCACAAAGCATCGAGCAGTCACGTCCGGCTCCTCCTGTAAGAGAGCGTGGCGCGAACACAGAAGGTAAAGAAAACAACCTGGTGGGCCGAAACAGCACAACTGCTGACCTGCAGCCCAATACAAAACACACCCCAGGGACTGCGGCAAAGGCTGCTGGCAGGAGGAAAAGCTGCTTTCCACACTGTGACCCCCAAAACACAGTGTATGCCCCGCAAGGATAGCTGCCTGCAATCTTTTGACCCATGTCTACACCAAACCAGCCGCCATTCTTCACTCCAGGCGTGTAACCTTAATCTTCGCTGTGCTGGATGCCCTCACTTAGCAAGGTTCAACTGACACAATGGACACAAATCACAGAGAAAGAGTGTGAAAACAATGTTAAAGGTCACAGTCACGCAATATGAGATTTCGCCAACTAATTAAGCTCCAAATCTACCATGAAAAACAGGTTTTTATGGTTTGTCTGTGGCCCCCTGAGGAAAGATTATGACATGATTTATCCTTTATATTTTAAAAAACAGTCTGAAAGGGTCTAATTGGGGCTGAATGGAGCCCACATCTTATTAGTGTGACTTGGCCCAGAGGGAAGAGGTAAATGTCCACTCAACTGTGAGGATAACTCCTGTGTTGTTACTGTATGACTATTTCACTTAAAAACTAAATTCACAGGATTATGTAGACAGAATCTTAGAACACACTGGGCAGAATAAAGTCTGCTCATCTGTCATTCAGTAAATACTCAGAACTTTATTTACCGGTGTTAAAGAATATTTAGAGTTTCCAAATTAGGCACAGTTCTTAGAATACGATCTTGTCGGGCCTGCCTTAACTGTTCAAACTGTCTAGTGGGTGCATATGGTAAAATGCATATGCATAGTGGAAAACAGCTTTATTTTAATTTTTAGCTGCTTACTTTTATCTACAAAAGATCCTAAAATGCATGATTAGAAGGCTGCTGTGCACTAGGATTTAAAAGTGGTCTGGCAGGCTAATTGGTAAGCTTAGCCCATCATCCCTGTACACCAGGGGATATGCAATGAGAATTGTTATGCACTAACTGCACACCAACAGTCTCACACTGCTGATACTGAAGGAAGACAGATTAGATTAGATTAACTTTATTAATCCCTTTGGGAGTAAATTAAGCTCATTGAATGATGTTTCACTGACTCTAGTTGTACTGCACCTGCACTTAATTAGCAACGACTTTAATGATGCTAAGATCCTTCATATATAGCTGGGTATATAGAATTTATCAAACTCTAGTTAGCATATTGTGAATTTGTGATATACAAAAGCTAAGAGATGTCTAAGACAGCTTGCTTTTCATGGTAAACGAAAATTTATTCAGTGCTTGAATTCTCTGGCGGATATCTTTGGCTTTTCAAAACATGTTCAAAGACACAGTGGATATTTTTGCCAGACCAATAGCTGAGATACTCAAAGTATCATTTCATTAAAGGCGGGAAGGTCAACAAGCCTTCACAGGAACAGAAACACACCATTTCCGATTATTTCACCACAATAGATTAATCAGATGGCCACAGGGTTCAAATGCTTCAAAAGATGAAGAGTTAAAAACACAGGGATAAACCACAGATTCAGATGCAACACCAAAAATTCTGCCTTTTTGAAAAAAGTTAAAACAACAGTGTCAAAGTTCAGAGCTTAAGATGACAAATTTAAGATGACAAACTTAGAATATGTTAGACAAACTTAGAATATGTTAATGAACATATTCTACAAATGCACATATATATCGAGTTCTGCCTACTTATGAAAGTAAATTCATAGATGGGTCTTTTTACTTTTGATACACGCCATTAATACAAAATTTATCCTTTAGAGCAATGATTCCCAACGTGTGGGTCGCGGCCCCCTGGTGGGCCACGAAAATACTGCAGGGGGCCGGACTAATTTAGAAATTCAGAAACGGGATGGGATTTTCTGGTTTTTAAGTGGGCCGCAGAACTCTTGACTTTGAGAACCACTGCTTTAGAGAAAAATAACCTGGTTTTTATTTACATTTTGAAGATGAAAAAATTGATGACATAAGCAAAATAATACTGTACCAATTCTCCAGTCCACAAAAGGTACAGAGTACAAAGACAGACTTACCATTATAATAAATTAGGTAAGGGACTATGGAAACAAGAGTAAATGGTGAAATGTTCATAATAGCAATGCTAACATCCATTTTCAGTGTTTGTTAGTACCAAACAGGAAATGCAGCTGATGGCAGTGTTGCAGGTATTTGAATATTTGGCACCAAATTTTAAAACACAACTGAGTAGACACAACTATCATCTTGAAAATCTAGCGAGGAACTGTTGGGTTATTGACCGACCAGATTACATTCAGAAATCCACATCATGCACACGTCCTAGCTGCTTTCTGACATGGGCGTACTGTATGCACTTTATGCCATGATGAACAACCACTGACACTTCTATTACACTTTGGTTTACCAACAGTAAAGGAGGAACACAGAGACATGAAGGGATTTGAGACTTCAGCTTCTCTTTGGCCACAGGACCAACCAAACATTTCTGCTCTGACTTTGACATGAAGATAACAGTGTTTTTGAATTTTTCTACATGTTTTAATTTGGATGGAATATCAGTCTTTGCTTGTAATTACACCAAAAAGACAGCTATCCTTCTCTATAAGTGAGTGCAGCATCCTCTACAGCGCTATGCACACAAACATGTGGAGCACTCATAAGGAGACAGAAACATTTCTGTTGCTGGATGTGGTACCTAACCACAAGCTGTAGAAAAGGACAGACAGCACAATATTTAAGCAGTGAAACTGCCGGTTTCGACTTTCGTGCTTTCTTTGCTGAGAGGTACTTAATAAGTTAATGGCTTTTCAAGGAAAGAGAAGATTTTTTTGTGGAGCATATTATTGTGCAGATTTATACTTTGTGACAAAATGTATTTTTGTACTGTAAGTGAACTACTGTATCCATATACTGCAACAGCATAACAGAAAAAGCAACTCTAATGTTTAAAAACTTAGGTCATGCTGTTGGTTTTGGTCGGCTGGTCATTTCCAGAGCAATTTAGCGAGTGAAGCCAAAAGGAGTGAAGCTGTCGGTATTAAAATAACACCCTTGTGCTGCGGCACTCGCAGCAGCCAAGCAACTGACTGAACCAATAGAGCAAATGAAGAAACTGAGAAGAGGGGGTCTGGCAGTGCCAATCAATAACCATGTTCCTGCTGCTGCTGACGCCAACACTGTCCAGTTTAACTGCACTGGAAAAGATGAACGCCAGTGGGACAAAAATAAAACAAAAATGCAAAAGAGCTCTGGGAATGGACAAGAGGGATCTGCGAATACAAAAAGAACAACAGTGGGTGAATAATTTAGAAGGAGCTCAGTTATCCAGCGCATAACCCGTCCCTCCATCCCCGTCTTAGCCGCTTGGTTATTGTTGGAGCAGAAAAAAATCTTTTGCTGCGCTTCTTCGAGGAATTTATCACAGCAGTAAGTGAACTGTGCACAGAACTTTTGTTGAACTCAGCTCTCATGAGTTGGAAATGAAATGTGACGGCAGAGATTCTCTTTCCAGTTCCTTCTCTTTCCTTTCCCTTCACACCCATCTCTCCATACACTGTGACTCTCCAAAGACAATGCACTCTTTTTCTACTTCCCACCCTCCATAGCACGCACACTTTGACAGGATTCCATCACAATATGAGAGTTCAGCATGCTGCTCGAATCGCCCACAAGTGAGAACCAGTTCCAATGTCTGGCCTCAGACACTGGAACTGCCCCCACTTCATTCCAGCGTAGCCCACTGAAGTTAGCCTGGGCTCTCACGTAACTAATCTCTTATGAAGCTTTCACTGACACAGGAGGGGGTTGGGGGGCAGGGGGCTAAATTCAATGCCAGATTGAACACAGTTTAGCCAATTTGATCAACCTTTCATCACTTCAGATATCATGCTGAGGCTAAACATAAGAAGACATGGAATCTCTGACAAAGGCCAACCTGCAGGTGACGAAAATGGCAAGCAGTCGGTGCGAGGTTCTGGGCTTTCATAGCCAGTATTCTGCTCTAGCTGTCCCGGTAAAGGACTGTCCAGTTTCTCTGTCAGCCAACCTTACATAACTCATGGGGCAAGAAACAGCAGGAAAATCCTGTTCCCAGCACAAAGGCCCTGCTAAAGGAATCACAGCCACAGACCTGATGAACCCAGCTGGCTATTAGATGAGTTTCAGCCCTCTGCAACCAGGTTTTCCATTCATTTGCTATTTCACACACATCCTGACATTTGAATTATGCCAATGACGTTTTGTGTGGGATGCAAGCTCAAATTCAATTGGTTTTGCTATGGCCAAAAAGTGTAGAGACTGGTCAAACTGTACCATGTTTATTTGCAATATTTGCACATTCTCTGTGTTAGCAACAGTGGTCAAGACAGCATTACTTAAAATATGCAAGAAATCTAAACTACAAGAAAGTCAAATAGCTTCATGAAAACCAAACTGATGATTATACAGAAGTTAAGAGCCTGCTATAAAAATCCCTGAGCACGCTATAGACGACAATGATATATGACCCATTGTATTCTCAGGCTTTCACAAAAAAAATGTGGATTCCATTTTAGAGATGTCTAGGGTGGTGGCAGACTAGCTGTCATAGTGTCCACTATTAAACAGATGGGAAAGTACTTTCAGAGTATCCAATTCTTCATGGCTTAGAGCTGCAAAGATAATTCATGTAATATGTGACACTAAGTAGGAAGGTAAAGCCATTATTGCATATATTATTCTAAATATTATGGGTAATGCTAAAGAAAAAAAATGCACTTTTCTCTATATATATATTTTATGCTCTCTTTTGCAGCAGCCGCTCAGCTGAAGAATGAGGCTCACTTGGAGGTTTTATATAAAAAACCAAACCAAGGACAAAAGACCATAGCAAGTTGGCTCATCCTGCCTTAGTCAGGCTTATACAAAATACTTGGTCAGGATTAGAAAAACCTATTATTGCCTCCCGTGTCTGTTCTTTTGCCTTATTTGCAGAGTCGTGACTTCACAAAATGTATATTGGTTATGGTTCAATCAGACTGGAGTGAAAATAGGATGGATATCTCCTTGAAACTAGGTAAAATCTGCAGTAGCTTAGCAATTGCTGTGTTAAGTTTTTCAAATTGTGCAACCAATTGCAAGTAGCAACCAACTGTTCACCCAGAGGTTGCTCAGAGGTTGAGCATCTGACACTCTCACCCCCTCATTCTCTGGGCAACCACTTTTGCACAGGTTGCCTGGTGGGAGGTAACCTGTCTCCAAACAATCCCTGCCTTGGACTTGGACTGACTGCAGCTGACTAATTGGTGAAGGTTTGCAAATAATGCCTGTTGGCTGTCTAATTTATAAACACAGATTTCCAACATGTTGCAATCAATCTGAGTTATCCTGCACCAATGAACTCATTTGTGACACGCTTCTTTGCAACAGGGTACCCAATTCAGCTGGTTCTCAACTCAAAATGGCAAGGGATTTAAAATTTTGGCTGATTTATTACAATTAATTGCTGTATTATCATAAACAGATTGCAGGCAATTTCTGCCTTGACCCCATTCAATTGCAAACTGATATCACAGTGACTCTGTCTTATTGACTTATTCCTGACGCACCAAAGTGAAGACAACTACTGACTACCAGGGACTGCAGACCTAGTCCTCGTCTCCAAAGCAACCATTTCAAAGCAGCAAGTTTGCAAGTATGTTGCTCATGGTTCCAATAATTTTGGTTGTGCCACAGTCTCCAACCACTGTTTTATCTAGTGTGACTGCAGTAATATTTCCAGTGATGATCCTGGAGCAACACTGGTTGCATGATAATTTAGGATGAATGAAAAAAATTAAAAATAATTGTTCCACACCACTCCCCATCAAAAAAAGCACTGAGCTCAGTGATTCAGCCACAGGTGAAATATTAAACCAGTCATTTACATTTAGATTATAATTAATTTAATCAAACATGTTGAAGAATTGATCATACTTGTTTAAAGCGAGCATTTGAGCAAATTTGAGTTAATTCTACCTGAAAGAAGAGTGTGTGCCTTGATAAAATGCTACCTGAAAGGTGGCGTTTTTCAACTCTTAAGAAAGAAACTGAGCTGAGCCCTAAATCAGAGTGAATGTTCAGGGGAGAGTTTAAGTGTCACATAATTAAAACAGATGAAAGAGAGTCAAAAAAAGACCACCTGGGGGTCAAACCTCATTCCTGTAGAGGTCACACAGAGTGCTGGAGGGCCCTGCTCGAGAGGAAACATGCACGGTATGAAACAGCAGGATGGTTTCAGAGATCTGACTTCCAATGAGTTCTGCCAAAATACACTAAGTAAATCATGTCATGTGCATTTATAATATTCATATTGGTATTACAGCACATTGGCTGGGATCAAGTAGGTTTGAGCAAGATAAACTAAGTTTTATTGTATATATTTTATGTAAAAATAAATAATTCTAATAGACGTAACAAATTGTGCAGCAAGTTTGAAGAATCAATGTGACACATTAGACACTCAAAAATAAGCCTGTCTTTACAATATGTCAACTACTCTCAGGAGTTTGAGGAAAAGGTGACTGGTCGTCGTTACATTTTGATGATTCTCACGATGCTTCTTCAGTTCTAAAACCAAAGGGTGGAGAGTCACAGGTATTTAAACCCTATTTGGGAGGTGTGGAGGTGGTCACTGTCCCACTTTTGTGTATGCACTGCCCAAAGTATGTTCTTTAATTAATATATTCTTAACTGCTAACAATTCTTGCAACAGATTGTGCAACTGTAGTATTAGATGAATCACTTGTTCTAGCCACAGTCAGATAGATTGAATCACCTCCAATTTCCACTGCTTGGAAGTACCAGAGGATGTGAGTTCAGGCCCTCTGCAAGGGACATGGTTTGATTTCCCAAGAGCTGCATTTAAGGCTGTATTTATATTAACATTATACACTGCTCTCCAGTATAAGCACCAGAGGAACTAACAGGGACAGTTTATGGGTGGTTCATGTCTCTGTACTCTCACAGAGGTTTCCCAGTGTGCGACAAAAGTTTGGACAGGATAATGTGTTTTACATTAAAATAACAGTCTCCTGACTACTGTATCTTCACTGGAATTCAAAAATATATAAAGCAAAAAAACTTTTCACAATGCTTAGAAATAACACATTTTAATCACTTTCAATTCCTGGAAAGCATTCCCAGTTTGGAAGCTGTTTGACTGATTCAACAACTAATACAGCCCATAAGTGCAGATGGATTTCTTCAAGTTTTCCGTTTCAAACCTCTGGCCAAATATCTGACAGGACAACAAGCGCTCAATGCCAAAGCTGAGCTGAGAGTTGATGGAGCTGTCATAACAGAGAAATTAGCCTTTCTCACTATTAGCTAAGCAGAGGAAATTGTTAAACTGGCTAATAAGAAACAGAGCTGTTAAGATCTATTAGTGTCAGACACTGTAGGATCTCATATTTCCAGACAAATGGTCATCTGGAAGTGCAGATATGAAAGCAGTGATTAATGACTGATCTGTTGACTTAGTTCTTATCGGCAGTGAGGAGTGTCGCACTACTTTAGTTAAATTTTTGGAAAACACACACACACGAGTTGCTTCTCATTAAGGGTTGTCAACACAGGGAGAGATTAGCAGAGATGTAGTAACGACACACAATGCAATATCAATGAAATTCAGCAACCTGCAGCAATGAGTTAAACTTTTCTCCAATCTGAAAGGCTTCTGCTTATTGACATATGAGCGGGGTGTAACCACGTCAGAGGGTTGGAGCCTGGATTACCTTCTAGCAATTATCTGCAAAGTGAAAAGCAAAGAGCAAATCGCTTCGCATGTGTGGAGAGCTTTGAGAAGAGAACGCTATGTCCTAAAAAATAATGTACCAGCTTCCTTGTAGCCTATGAATTGGAACTTTGTAACATGTGCTCAGTGAACAAATATTTATTTCAACATAAACCAAGTAGGTCTGGATGAGGCAAGTGAAAACAAAAGTAGAATTAAGCATAGGTGGTCACAGGTGAGAGTCAAACTCAGTGTCCTTTTCAAAAAGGAGATCTTCCTCATAAGGTGGACTTTTTTAAAAAAATCTTTCAACTGTGAACAGTCACCCAAGAACACTTAAATAGGTCATTTCAGACCGTACAAACAAATGACAAACACGATCCTTAGTTGGCGGATGTGTCCATGGCAATTTTTGGCAACACAGAAAAGTAATTATATATGTAGCTGAAATTCTGCCACACCTGGAAAAACTGGCATCATGTTGAAGCAAACAGGCAGTTGTGGTGCATTGACCACAAACTGTCAAGCACAGTTAACCCAGCTTCATCAGACCATGACTGAAGTTATTTGGTGACAGTATGCTGCTAATGTTGTTTGGTGTTTCCCACAGTTTGAATCATTCAATCTGGCCACACACACACACACACACACACACACACACACACACACACACACACACACACACACACAAAGAGAGAGAGAGAGAGAGTACCAGTCATAAGTTTGGACACACTCACAAACTGTATATAATATTACTGTATATATACTTTATATATATCCACATGCTCCAAGAGAACAGGATAGAGAACTCCAGAGATTACAGATGACAAAGTGCCAGGAAGTTTGGATTCAAACTCTGGGAAATTCTGCTTTGGAGTTTCCACTTAATCCTGAGGGAAACAAAGGTGAATTCACAAAGTACTCAGCCACTTTTCCATGTGTGACGGCAACGATTTGTACATGTAACACCAGCCTGTTCACAGGATACAGTGGGGGAAACGATTCTTTGATTAAGCAAATCAATTTATAAGTTTTATGTAATGTGTTTTTTCTTTTTATTGGTTGATATTCTGTCTCTCTCCATTAAATAAAACTATAATCAAAATTAGAGATTGCTCATTTCTTAGGAAGTGAGCAAACTTACAGATTCCGCATGGGATCAAATTATTATTTCTCCCATTGTATACTCTATGTCCTTTAACCCTTAATGTTAAAAACCCTAAATATTTTCCTTTTCTTACTTTAAAGTTTGACTGCATTCTTCTCTGTGCAAAGCACCTACGGAGAGTATTGGGATTCATGCCATTAGGAAAATGATAATGAAACAGACACAGTTACCCCACATATGTGGTAGTATGGCTCTCCATTTCCTTTAAATACATAAAGATGGCATACAGATAACAAACGTCACACAACAATGAGGCCAGTGAAGGCCAGCAGTGTGAAAAAACTCTGAGGCCCTGGTAACCCTCGTATACTAGGTTTGTATCCCACAAACATCTGTTTTGGCAACCAAGCAGTACACACATACGTTTGATTCTTGACAGGTATAATAAAGACATGATATAGTTTTGTTTCAATTTGCCGTCTGTTGGTTTATGGAAGCTCTGTTTCAGCAGCCTAGGAGAAACCATAACACTGTTAAAACAGGGTGCTAAGTAAAAAGTGGATAAGGGTGGCAACGCCAAAAAGCAGGGCTGGTCCACAAGGCATCACATTTAACTCTCTCACTTTTCAGTTTTATAGTTCCTCCACATTTTCTCAAAGAGATGACAGCTACATCTGTTCTGTACTAGTTTGACAGCGTCCTGCCATTTGCCCAAGTCCTTTGCCTCACTGTCATCACATTCATTTCTGCAATGTTTTCTCTTTTGCCTTAATGCGCTGTGAACTTCCCATTAAAGCTATTAGAGAAGATCTGACCTTTCAGTTTGTGTGACATATGTTTAATACATTTTCTGCTGCATGCTGCTGAGGCAACACTGGGTATGCTTTAAAACTACAGACCAGGCTGAATGTGATTTACACACAATATCAGATAAGTTTCATGGGGATGATCAGCGAGTCGTGTTTTCCAGTGTGGGCTGGTGAAATATTACTACCGCACACCAAAATTTGACCTGTTGAGATGATGTGAGGAAAGCACAACTGTGCTCTATAATTTAGTTTTGCAAGAGAATAGAAACCTTTGTTAATGTGTCATTCAGCAGCTCCAGTAAGTTCTGACTGAAATTGTTTTTTATGGGTTGGGGGGTATTGCAATAGCTCATTTTATGTTAACCATTTTGTGGACTGGGATCTGGCTGGCTGAGCACTGCCAAAAGACCTTTGATGGACTTCCATAACATCTGCATTTACCTGTTATTTCTTGCCAAAATGACTGCTGTGAGATGTGTGCAGTTCGGCCCAAATATTTTTGGACTATGACACAGTGAATTTTAAATCAAGCCATCGGGATGGGATCGAAGTGCAGACTTTCAGCCTTAATTCAAGGGGTTTAACAAAAGTATTGCAATAACTGTTTAGGAATTACAGCCATTTTTATACACAGTCCCCCAAAGTGATAATACAAATAATGAACTGTATGAAGAATAACTCACTTGTCAGTGAGTTGCTCCTGATGTATTCTTTCTCTAACGTGAGCACTGCAAACACCGGCAGCCTTCCATGTCCAAATAACTGTACTGAATGTGGTTATGCATCGACACGACTGTAGGTCAGTTTATTCTGACACAGCGTATATGCATATTGTCATTAGGACAGAATACCGATGATGATTTTCAAACATATAATTGCTGTTATATGCTAATAGCAATTTCCCAGATTGGAAATTTGGGCATTTTAAGCTTTATTGTTTTTTTTTTCCACAAAGCCTGAAACCCTGTGACTGTGACTGGATGCAACCCAACAGAGAGTGTGAGAGTGAAGGCAAACCTGTCTGAAGTGAGGCAAGACGTGGACAGAACTGGCCAGGCAGGCTTTAAGGCTGTCGGCCATTAGCCAAACCAAGCCCAAGTTAATATGTTTGCAATGATTTCATGATTTCTTAAAGACACGGGATAGCAAGTGAATTTTATTCTAAAACGCCAAATCCAACCACCTGGTTCCTCAGGCAGGCTGCAGCACTCTCTGTCATGGAAAGTTAAGGCAGTTTGAATTAGCAATGATCGCTGGTAATGCAGGTCAAAGACAATTCAGCCAGGGAGTCTTAGTCCAGTACACACAGTTATTCAAAACATATATTTAATTTGGTTACTTTCCATGTTTACTCAGTAAATGGCAACACTGCAGTGGATTTAAACTGTATATGAAATTATATCTCATTTATTATACGAAGGGTTGCTGCAGGATAACAGGAGTTAGGTCTACTGTGTCTTAAAAATTTCTTTGCTTTCACTGGCTCAAAAATTTCCTTGGACAAAAGCTCTATATTGTTATACAAAGTCCTCAAAGTCCAGAGTGGAATTATTTCCAAATGTTTGCCACGTTCTTTGTGAGGTCAGCATAATTCCAAACCATTTCTCTGCTTCTCACTTCTTCATTACTTCTCCCATTGAAACAAAGCATTTTCTGACTTCACTCAGCACCTACCAAAGAGTAGCAATGCTGTAAACTAACTCATCAGTAAAATCCATGCAATCAGTCAAAATACAGAAAGAAATTCTCTCATTTATGTGGGGTAAGTGGATTTCTTTTACTTGTGTTTCATCACGGTTCAACAATCCCGTGCGGATTAACGATCCTGAAGAAAAATGTAGTTGTCCTGGATGCTCATCAATTTAAATGAAATGGCTTCTCACACACTTGCAGAGTAACACTGTGTGTGGGCTCAAATAATGTGAAGTCACAGCTCAAAAGCCCATAATCTGCGATGTTGGAACACTTCATCTTCCAGCACGTGTCCCTTTAGAGGTGGCTAAAGCCTTCAGCTAATGCCTTTCATTAGAACCTCCTGCAGCTCGACTTCTGATTTAATCAAAGTACAGACACTCACGACTTTAGCATGCTCCTATTCAAGTGGTTTTCCAGTACAGTTATTAAAAACACTGTAACACTCTAGGATTTCATATCCATCACACAAATCTGATCTATACTGCACTAACCTGTTGCTATTAATCAGTCAAAATATGTCTCCTACATGTCCAAATAGTCTAGCCAATAAACATTTGCCTGCAGGCTCATAAATGAAGCATTGCCAGTTCACACAATTATTTTCCAGGTACTGAGTCAAATATTTTCACTTTAAGGTCAATTTTTCCTGAAAACCTTTTAGTGAAGTTGTCAGCTTAGGAAGTGTGTCGCCTGTCAAAAAAGTGAGACCGGTTTCACTCCTAACTCATCACATATGGACGCTTTATTCGGACCTGCTAGTATTGGTGCCACATATGAACACTGCGGAGCCCCTAAAGTGACTATATTTGAACTAAAACCACAATCTTTTACCTAAACTTAACCAAACAGAGAGCCAGCAGGGCAGTATGGTGGTGCAGTGGTTAGCACTGTTGCGTTTGCATGTTCTCCCCATGTTTGATGTTCTCAATACAAACCACAACCTCCAGGTTTAGTTTTATGAGTTAAACCACTGCTATCCTTGCCACCTTTAAGGGCTGTCCAGTTATGGCAAAAATCATGACTGTATTTGGACAATAGCCTTGATTATGTAACAAGATTTTCATTACCCTAAAATTTATGTATTTACTGGACTCAAAAGAAAAAAGTGTGGTTTTACAGGAACTGAACTTGATTTGGTCATGATGGAGGAAACAGGGTCACCTGGTAGAGGATGAGGCCACAGGAAGAGCATAATGCAAAACACAGCAGCACATGAGAGACGCTCAGAGATTTGGAGACAAAGGCAGTTGTATGCAGCTGTTAGTGATCAATAGGGTTACCTACAGAAACCATTCACAACTTTTAATTCTTCTAGAAAGAACTAAAGTTGTTGAACTAAACTGTGAGTGAGTTTGGGTTTTCAAGGAATGATGAAAATGCGCTGCTGTAAAGAAGAGGAGTGCACTTTTCTACCTCAAGGCAAAATGAGTTTCAGAGCAAAACTGAGGATAAAAAAAATATCTAATTTCATTGTATTTATGGTTTTTTTGTTTTTTTTAACAGTCGCTCATTAAACATAAAATATTTTTTGCTTTTGGCATACATAATGTTGCTGCAACTGGTGCATCATAACACCACCAACAGCCACATACCTCTTAGAAATTAGCTGCTCTGACACAATGCCTGCAACATCGCGTGGAGATCTGGGGCAGTGCCACTGGATTGGCAGACCGGGGTGGTGGTCCCCATCTTTAAGAAGGGAGACCGGAGGGTGTGCTCCAACTTTCGGGGGATCACACTCCTCAGCCTCCCCGGTAAGGTCTATGCCAGGGTGTGGAGAGGAGGGTCCGCCTGTTAGTCGAACCTTGGATACAGGAGGTACAATGCGGTTTTTGTCCTGGTCGTGGAACGCTAGACCAGCTCTTTATCCTCTC
>VUQK01011065.1:48509-62551 GCA_015106715.1 Bujurquina vittata | reverse complement strand
ATTATCATATCTTCTATTTGTTTGCATTGTTTTGTGTGTAATCCTGTTAGTTCAGTTTTATTTGAATGGGACATGCTGGTGATGAAGTTAAAGGAGCTGTCGAAGGAGTACTGTGTTCATTATCACAGGCTGTCCCAGACACACATACACACACACATACATTTACACACACACACACAGGAACCCACCATTGTTACAATGGAGGACACCCCCAACCTCATATGCATACAGAGAGCTATCACATGGGTGCGAACCTTTAGGTCACGTGAGGTTACATCCATATATGGGGATTGTGGGAGTGCTTCTTACTGTACTCTGTAACCAGAAATACCTGTGGTCATGTGACCTTCATTGTATACCTGTGTGAATAAAAGCGGCGGTCAGCAGCCATTCGGGGAAGATCTCCTCCTCTATGTTTGCTGACTTGGAGAACGAGTGTCTTCCCTTGCAAGTAAAATGCCAGTTGTGTGTTTGTTCCTTGTTTATTAGTGTTAAAATGATCTTGAACCCATCAGCCTACACTCAGATGTACAGAAAAGAAACGTGTAATATAGGTTTGTGAATCATATGTGTTATGTGTCTTTAAAAAGTACTTTCTGAAAAAATAAATGAAAACGTTTAAAACCCATAAAAATTAAATAAAATTACCAACAGAATGAACTGCACTGAATTTATGTTGCTATTTTACTTTATTTTTCTACTTTGGTAGCTAGAAGAGCGCACACTATGGAGTTAACAAATAAATTTAAATGTTAAATTTCATAGAAAAAAAAAACAACCCTGAATTGTGCACAATATTTCACATCAGCCCTGCGACAGATTGGCGGCCTGTCCAGGGTGTTCCCTACCTCTCACCCACCCCTCTCAAAGGCTGCCTGTGCCTAAATAGGGAGCTACAACCTGCAACAAAACACAACACTTTGTAAAATGAGCAAGAAAACTGTTTGTGCTAAACTTATTTCACTACTTGAGGCACAAACACACCCAGAAGCTGGTGACGTGCAACCCAAATGTAAACAAATGACTCAGGGGCGCATCGGTGAGCGCTTGTTAATTGCACTTCATGTGACAGGAAGAGCAAACAGTGGATGGGAATTAGGTAGTGTGTCATCAGTGACAGGAGCTCACTGGAAAAGAAGGAGTGAAAATGCCCTGCATTCACTTCCACTCCCTGAAAAAATGCTGCTGCCTGCAAGCCCCAAGAATCAATAAAACATTGTTTTTTTTTCTATATAGTCAGAAATATTATCACAAATATTACTGAAATATTGTGATATGATTCCGAGGCTATATCCCACACCTCCAATCATACTCGTAATAGATTTTTTTTTTTAAATAAAAATGAAAATACGAAGGAATTCATTGGGGGCTGTTAGAAGCTTTTCACACATACTGCACATGCACAAACACTTTAATTTCCATTTGGTAAGTATTTCCAAGCACTTAAAAAGGTCAAAGCTACCTCAAAAACATTTCAGAACAGAAAAAAACAAAAAAAATATGTCGATCCCATTCCATTAATGCAACCCAAAAAGGGCTTCAATCGAGAGGTGACCACTGGGAAGGACCTAAGAAATAAAAGGGCTGTGGCTAAAAGAATGTCAGGGTGAATGAAAGCTGTTAAATATGCCATTTGGTGGGTGTTTTTGCTGAAGCTACAGCGGACAACATGCTGAGTGCATATTTCTCTTTTGGCTCCAGGAGATGTAGGCCTCCGGACACTCTGGCCTGAAAAAAGCCCCTAATACTTGCTTGTCTCTGCCCTGGCTGTCCTGACTATTTTCCTCTGCTGATTGAATCAGTACACCTCAATCTCACTACTCCCCCTCACCCCTAAAAAATTAAAAATGCTGAAAGATATTATCCTTCCCTCATCTGCATGAAATTGCATGGGCCTCTACTCTCCCCCTGCCTTTTCATTGTCTTCTTTTAACTCTGGTACAGTACGCTCTCTCTCCTTTCAATTATTCTTATAAAAATATTACTCTGGCCAGAAATTTTTTTCACCACCCTGCAAGTCTAGGATTAGCGTCACGTTGTGGCATTTGGTTGTACAATTGGCCCTCCACAGGAGCAGGGTACAAAGTGGAAATGTTCAATATTTGCACATGTTCGCCAGGAGTTGTAGCGATGGCAGCGGGTCCAGCCAGCAGCTGGAACACCAAAACTCAAGTCCCGCTTGCTGCCACCCCATTTCTGGCATCGCTGTCACCTCCGACACCACGCTGGCCCAACACACGAGTCCGTCCCCCTGTTTTTATGTGATTGCGTCCCGCCGTGAATGCTCATTAGTATTTTTTTTCCTCCACAATTACTGGCCTGCCGTGTACCCATCTGTTGACTGCATTTGTGAAGCCAGGTGTGCTTGTTCGCATTTGTTTGCTCTTTTTATTTGGAATCAAATAGTGTTATTAATGCTAATTTGCACTACAAGGTTGGCTACAGTCACAGCTTGTAATCTGTCAGGCCCAAGCGCATAGCCTGAACAGCCTGAGCTTTGCATTCATGCTAGTGATCATTTCCTAAGGAGTAGGTGTCAATATTGTTAAAGTACTGGGTATCTCATTTTAGATGGCGCCTCTCTCCTATAAACTCCACTACATGGGAGCCCCTGGCAGACTTGGATTACGGCTCAGGTGCAGCTGCTTTTATGGGCCCTTTGACTATAAACTTTAACAGGTCATGTCATAGCTGTAGCAGGGGGAGGGAGAGGGCACTTTTCCGGATTTTCAGGGTTTCAAAAGTTCAGAAATGCTCGATCACATTATGTGTAAAGGTGCCATTGATTGATGAATGAATTTCATCAGTCACGCCACAACAATGCTAAACCTGCATGTGGGATTTACCTCATTATTGCGTCACTGCTTAGATTGTAAAGGGTAGCTGGCTATAGATGAATGGGACAAATTCTATAATACCTGGCCGATTTCTGCTTTTATAACAATGTAATCCCATGGAGACTCTCCCTTTCCACCCACCCCTCGCGCTCCTGCAGCAAATTGGCCCGTGTACAGAAATCAATGCTCTGTTTGTTCTAGGTGGCAACTTCCACCTGCCTGAGCAGTGGCTTTTATTTCCCCCTATTAGAAGAAAAGCAGCATGTTGTGCCATTTGCACTCCAGTGGATGAGAGAAGCAAGTTGATTTTATATATATATGAAGATGTAAGGAATTTTACACTAAGATAAAAGAAAAAGGTGCAGTCAGAGACAGTCAGGCTCTGCTGTCTGAGGGAGATATCAACAAATACAAGCAATGACAAGGACTCAGTCGGCAGAGCTAATGCACCCTTTTAGCTTTGTTACAAATAGCCTAATTAGCATTTTAACCATGGATTTATTATAGGAACTGGATGCTGGACTCAAAGATAGTGGCCACTCACTTGAATGAAAATTGCTCTCCTGGCACATGAGCCAGAAACTTTTCAAACTTGCTTCCACATTTTGCGGCACAGTAGACTATGTTCCAAAAATGGACGCAGCCCTTGTGACATCACTGATTGGTGTTACGGTCCTGGCAGGCTTTGGGTCTTCGTCTCCTTTTCTGTGTCTTTCTTCCCCTAAAGTCTGTCTTTTAAAGCCTCAGGTGGAGCTGTAGGGTTGGTGTCTCCTGGCCCCCCTGTGGTGGTAATTATGCTCTCTTTGAAACCTGCTAGTTCCTTTGCACCACCGGCCACTCTTACTTTAGCCTTCCAGCTGGCTTCCACACCTGCAAAGCAAAGTGCTTACCTGTAACTCACTTGCCTGCCCACTCTTCACTGTTAATCCCTCTGAAATGCCAGCTTGCCAGTGACCCCCCCCAGTGACAAATATTCCAAGATCTCTCCATGCTCACCCTGCCCACTCCTCACACCTACTGTAGTGAGATCTCTCTTGTGAGCCAATTATCTTTCCACTTACCAGGGTGGCTCAGTAGATGAGCAGGTGACCATGTATATACTCTCTTGTCTCTCTGTGCACTATCTAATAAAGGAAAAAAAAGAAAAAGAAAAAACAATTTCCTGAGTCTACTGTGAGCCAGAAAAATGGTAATTGGTTCATGGGCCCCCATTTTGAAAGCCTGACTCCAGCATTATCATGCTTTTTAACACTAGATGTCTTTAGTAAAGGCCTCAGCAAGGAACGGACAACACTGAGTGTTCTAAATGGGGCTGTAAATTACTGCTGTATCAAATAAGACTTAAAACAAGCAACCTGGTTCATAAATTTATCAGGAATATCTTCACATTCGGAGCACACCAAATTCTTCTCGCTTCTTTATTCAACCAGAGAAAATAGATTTGAATCCAGAACCAACTTCCTCCCTGACCTTTGCTCTGACATAGGACAAAAGGCTGGGCACACTCTGAACACGTCACCAGTCCATCAACCACAGGCCAGAGAATGCAAACGTGACAATACAGTCACAAGATACTAATGGGTGAATCATCATTACGCTCTGCATTATGCATACATACGTCTTCAGGCTATGCATTATTTTTGTCCTATCAGATCACTGTCACTGTGTGACTGACTGAAACAGGACGGAATACACAATGGTCAGCTCGCTGTGTTTCACAGCATGCACAATGCCACTGGGAAAGAAGGGCAAGGGTCTAACTACTGGAAACAACAGTGTAAATGATACTGGCTGGCTTGCATCCGGAAAAACCTAAAAAGAAAAAAAAAAGAGGGCAAAAAAATAAAAATTGAGCTGTCCTTGAGTTTTAATATTTTACTTTGAAATATTGTGTGGTGAAGGGTCTTCACATGATAGAGGAGAAGGTGAAAGTAGTATACACATAGTTTTTTTAGAAGCAACACCCAGAAGAAATCCATGCAAGCCAAGCCATCTCTATTTCATTTATGCGTTCCATTGTGAAAACAACCATAAACCACGTTTGAGTACAGTATGCTCTGTCGATTAGCTTAGCAATGCACTAAAGAAAATCCTCCAAACCAGCTTCAAAGCACAAGGGGAAAACATTTAGCCTACACAGAAGTTTAACAATTATCCCTTTGGGTATTAGCAATAACCCAAGTACATTCCAGCCAGCACCACAAGAAAGCAGCTCAGACTACATGAACTCAGCTTTCAGAATAATGAATACAGAGAAATTCAACTGCAGGAGAGCAAAATGAACAGCCAGCAGCACAACTTCACGTTCAAGCACCAATGATTCATGTTCATCATAATATACAAACAGCAACAATGAAGCTGCAGTAACTGAAAGCTAGCCATGACACGAATGAAGGTTTCTGGGTTAGATAATAATTAGTCCTATGACATAACACTGGTTTGGGTTACATTATGCTGCTTCATAACATTGATCCTGCACATGGATTCAAACAACAAAACAATGAGGGTACACAGTGCTTTTAAATGTGACAAGAAGGGGTCCTGAGCAAGTGGTCTGCAAATAATGAGCTGGGAGTGCTATGGACCAGCACCAGAGGAAACCTTGTGCATATCTATCTAGCTTGCAACAGGCATGAACCAGGATCTTCTGACTAACAAACTTCGACACCTCCAACGGTGCTACTTTCAGCTTTGTGGGTCTCTAGACTGAGATCACTATCGCTCAGCAGCCAATGCATTAGGGCAACAGTGCCTTCCATATCAGGAGATGGAGGCCGCAAAACATCATTATATTATGTAGTGGGAGAAGAACACATTGGTTGAATGGCTACCCTTCAGTGCCAGATAATTACAATAGCTTTAAGTGGTTATGTTGGTATCTTGTGATTGGTTGATTAGAAATAAAATGAAGTGAGTTAGAACTGAGCATGGTGACTATCCTGTCAGATATCAAGTAATCACATTTCTGCAGTGAATAAAATCACAAGCAGCAGAGCAGCAGGTACTTAGCTTTATGTAGGCATGACAACGGCACAAAATCCAATTCACTGCACCGAGTGAGGCCGAGGTCCACCCTGAAAGCACAGGACAAAGTGTCAGCCATCTGACCGGCATGCGAACTGGCAGGCTGACTTGACAACCATCCGACCACCATGGAAAAATTGAGAAAACACTGACGCTGTTGGCAGTTTCCTGAAAGTAACAATGACGGATGTCAGGATGTAATATCATCTACGCTGTACAACTGAGTGACGCACGATTTCCATGACAGCACGATTCCCCTAACTGATGAGATATTGTTTCCATCACTAAGCTCAAACATGGCTAGATCCCTATTTTCTATTACCTGTGTCCTGTTTATATTTATTTCAGCTCAGTTTTTCAGAAAGCACCATAAGTTCACCTTATTATCTGGTTTTATTTTTATCATCCTTTTCTCCCCTCATGACTTCTGGACCATTGAGGATTGGGCCAAAAAAGAAAAAAAAGACTCATCTTCTCTGAACTTTAATCAATGACATTCTCTTGCATCTAAAAATGATATAGCAAAACTAGGAAGGATGTTGGCGTCATTTAAAGGTAAATTTCTCAATTTTTTTTAGCTGAGTTTGATAGAATCTAAACAAATAGTAATAATAAAAATTGTCTGATCAATTATACATTTTAAGGACAAGGTCTATCAGTCATCAAAAGCTGACAATAAGAAGAAAAAAAGAGTAAAACTCAGCTGAGACATGTTTCTGTAGGTGGGTTAAATTCAGATTTTAACCCTAAAATAATTCTTTTCCCTTCTCCCTCTTCACCCAGTTCACTCCTCGGATGTGCCATGACTTTTCAAACTTAAAAATACATAGCACCCTGACAGGCATTCACAATCACTCCAACAGCCTCACATGCACACATACACACACATGCACAAACACAGGGACTCTATATCTCCAAGCTACAGCTGTGACTGCATCACAAGTCCGTAACCCCGCTCACACACACGGCACCAACAAAACATGTGCACGTGCAAATACAACTGCAGGTTCCCATGAGAAAGTGCACACACGGACAGATGTACACACACACACACACACCCCCACACACAGTCGTCATCCCACTGCTCATCTCTATTCCCCTGGCTGTCCAGTCCAGTACAGGTTGGTCGTCTGGAGAGTGGAGGCAGGCTGAACCTGTCCACTCTACTCTCTATCACTGTCTGGCAGCAAACCTACAGGGTCAAACACAACTTCACTTCCCCTCAAATGTCTCAGCAGGCCTTGATTGATCCTGCCTGGCATCATAGAGGCCAGTGGAATGGAGAAGGGAAACTGCAGTCCTCTGCAGATCTGGCACCGGACTATAAGGTCAAATTGCAAAAAGAATGGAGTCAGAGGGGTTGGTGGATGTTTTAGGATTTGGGGAATGTAACATTTATGAGTACCTGTTTACCCTCGAAGGGCTCACGCACTATAAACACACAGTGTAACAAATTCCTGTAAGAGTACGAGACATTTTGTACAGTTTTTTTATGTATTTACAGCTAAATACTGTAACTGCTGCAATCTATGGTACAATTCACAATAAACTGCAGTACTTTTCTTTTAAGAGTGCAATGACAGATGAGAAGGTAAATGTAAGCTGACAGTATATGCTTATGTTCTATATGAAACAGTATTCTGAATTTACAGTAAGAAATATTGGAGTTGATAAAAGACAATGTAATGCTTAGAAATCTGGCTGCCTGTATATTACACAACACAGAGCGGGTTCATCAGAGACTAGACTAGGGAGTGGAGAGGATGTAATGGCCTGCCTGCAGGCCTGACCTCAACCCCACTGAACACTTGTGGGATCAGCTTGGGAGTGCTGTTCATGCCGGAGTGACCAACACAACTGCACTGGCTGACCTGCAACAAATTCTCTGAAGAATTGGATACATACTTAACTCTGCTGCTCAACCCACAAATGCATTTTTCTCACACATGTGGATCCATTTAAGGGGAAATAAACAGGCCTTCCAACGGTAGAAATGTATTATTAGAAATGTAACAAATGTATTTACTTCTGTTGCAAACAATAAACATCAAACATTAAAATGTCTTAAAGAATATAACAATGAATACAGAACAGCAGCATTTTGCCTCTAACAGACAAAAAAAAAACAAACAAACCCAAAACATATCTAATGTTTGTTATGGACGTTTTGCCTATTAAAAGAAATACTGCTAATTTATCAGATTTACTTCTATTTTGACATCACATTTTCTGAAAACTCACACTCAGCACTAAACCTACACAGGCTGTCAATGACTTGGTAAGCAGGGTAAAGGAGATCTAGGTCGCCTGCTGTTTAAAAATATTTCTGAAATACTTTTCATACAACTATATTAACATTTTATAGCAAACCCATTTTGTCTGAGCAATGTTTTTATGTTCTTAATCACTGCAATCAGGATACATTGAGCGATTGAGAACACTATTCAGGCATTTTGGAAACTAAAATTTGGGAAAAGAAAACATGTTGGGATTAAAATTCAGTAACCCCGTTCCTTTGTGCCTCTGATTATGCCTGGCAGCGCCAGAGCAATCCATTCCTGCACGTCTCACAGAGATGCTTAATGAGTGAGATCAGTCGCTGACTGGCAGCTAGTCACACACTGGGTAGAATGGCAGTTGTTAGTGTTTGTTAATATATATAAAAAAAACAAACAAACAAAATACAATTTCTTGGGAAAAAGATGTGCAACTGACCAGTAAGCTTTATTTTTGAATTACTTTAGTGTAATCAAGTTTTTTATATGAGGTTTACAGCATTTGTTCTCTTTTCTTTTCTTTTCTTTCTTTACATTAACACAAAACCTCCTTCAAAAAGTGAAAGCTTAAAAAACAAAACATTACACCAGCTTCATGTTTGTCTTATGTGCAAGCTGGTCCAGAAAGAATGAATCCAAGTAAAAATGACAGGGACAGATGGGAAAATGGACTCACTAGATGTGAAGAACTTGTGACTGTAGCTTCCAGTCAACATCACCACTTTCAGACACCATGGGACATTTACAGATGTTGGTAGAATCCTCTCTGGTGGACTGAAACTCCAGATGACTGGTCCACCTCTGACACTGGGGTGACAAAACTTGCTTAAGAGCCTTTTTGTGATGAGATATACGGCGTTGTAGAGAAGTCCAGGTCATGAAAAAGTCTTCACCAACAAAACTCGCTATACTTTTGAGTGCACCGCAGCCATTATAGAAGCCTGAGAGTCATTGCATTGTTACCAGTCATTTTTTTTTGTTTTGGAAATGTTGTTTAAAAAAAGAGAAGAAAAAGAAAATGCCCAGATAGGAACTGTAGCCCAGCTTGCTTGTAATTCTTGAATGACTGATGAGTGCCTCATCATTCTTCACACTTTCCCAGGCTGAAAGGAGCCTATGACAGCATCACAAACAATGTGAATACGGGGAAAGAGCAACAGTGCATCATTAGTACGCTGTTACCATGGAGTCTATTGTTAAAAGTAGTACATTTATAGCTGTTGTATCCTGAAGAGAAATAGTGAAATAATGAAGGATTACTTTTTTGGCTCCAGTGTGGCAATCCGGGCATGTAGAGCTAAATCTAAAAAAAATAAATGAATAAATAAACCAGCTCATTTTTAGGAGGCATGCATTTCTGTGCTATTTCAATATCCCAAATCCAGCCCTGTAACGCATCCATTTGGGGTATCTTCCAATCTCCTCATTAACCACATTATCATTTGAATTTATCTTTGGGGCAGCCTCTTTGAGTCCACTGGTGACAGGATGGTTTGTGAGCTATTGTGCTGTCAGAGCGTTTTGCTTATGGCTGCGTGTGAACACAGGCCAAGAGCATCCAGACCACAAATTAGCAAGTCTATTCATAGCGTTTGATGCCTGTGTGCTCAAATTGACACAAACCACTAAAAACGCTGCCAGATCTCTGAATCATAAAATTAAAGTCATCACATGGTGAAATGAGTGAAAATGTGGGAGTAATTCATGAAGACAACTGCTGTTACACTGTAACTCCATCCTAAAAAATGGTGTGTTAATACATGGAGGCTGTACACAGGTTAAAGGACAGACCCAATGAAAAAGCACTCAGCTTCAGTAATGAAGCCAGTAATACAATAAAATCTAAGACAGTAATTACCACTACAGTATCACATCAGTGATTCCTTGTTTTCTCT
Organism: Bujurquina vittata; assembly: GCA_015106715.1. Classification (NCBI taxonomy): domain Eukaryota; kingdom Metazoa; phylum Chordata; class Actinopteri; order Cichliformes; family Cichlidae; genus Bujurquina; species Bujurquina vittata. The sequence continues at coordinate 52,519 of VUQK01011065.1, read as the reverse complement.
TTGTTGATAGAGATCTTGTCTGTGTACCAGTTTGAATGTTTATGCTTACTAATTAGACCTGGATTTGAATCAGGTTTAATATTGCAAAAGTTCAGGTTAAATTTAAGCCACACTAGAAGCAACGCTATGCGGTTGATGCCGGTTAGTTGGTCACTTGGTCCAGACTGACATATGTCAAAAACTCATCACATGAATTGCCACAAAATTTGACATACACTCATGTTCTGTGCTTTAAGCAGGGATTAGATGATAAACATTATCCCTTCTAAATACCAGCATTTAGTAGTATTTATCACTGCAGGCATATCAAGTTGTACTGTGTTAACTTTGACAGACATTAAATTAAAGTATTCATCCAAACACTGAATGCCCCATTGCAAAGTCCAGTAATGTCAGGGCCCTTGGTTCTACTGCCCTACTTGTTCTGTATAATCATTCAGTCTAATGCTTGCTAATGCTACTAAACTTTAGATGGATTTAGCTTAGTAGTGTTCTTTCAGGGCAAGCAAGGTAGCTGTGCTTGCCCTGCGAAATTTAAAAAAAGACAAAACATACAGAAATGAAAGTGAGATCTCCCCTTACATCTCAAACGGTGCTCTGTTTGGAGACTGACTTTGTGCTAGACAAGGTACACCTGGCTGAGCTTTCACTGCTGTTATGATCGGTGGGTTATGATACACATATACAGATACAGTATGTGAGGAAGCGTAAGCAAGCAAATGAGCAAATTACTCTATGATTTATAATCTTGATAAATATGTTTTCTCTTACTAATCACCTTGACCAATGAGTGATGCAGAGGAGTCAGAGTGTAGTATGAAGAAACTTTTAATAAGTCCTACAGCATATTAGCAATGAAAGCCTTTGATGGAGAGAGGATATCAAATCGTAAATCAGGAAAGTTGAACAGGTGCAGGCTCCGCAAGGCGCTTTTAGGATCTATGACAGACCAAATACATGATGACCGAAGTTTCACCTGATGTTTAATCTTAATTTTTCATTAGTATTTTCAGTAACCCTGTAGTTTATGACAATTAACCAAGCCGCACAGCACTCAAGCCTTTTAATTCAGCTGTTTGTTTGTTTTTTTACATTTTATTATTCATGTTTTAATATACTAAAAGCACTTTTATTTAGCAGTACTTGGTACTCACAGTCATACTACGAACACAATTTTACAGAATAATGCAGATAATTTAATGACAATTTGCCAATGATACAGTTTATGTGTAGTGAGGTGTTTCCATAGAGTGGTACCACTGCTTTAGCAAAAGGAGTATAAAGTTCCTCCACTGCTTGTTATTGTCAGCTTATAGTAAATATTTTGATGGTAACTATAGAAGTAAAAATATGTCACAACTCTTCAGCTCAGAAGGAGTGCAGAAAGACATTCATGAAGAGTGCAGCAGAAAGCTGTCAGCGTATATAAAGAACAAAAGACAGGCAGCACAAAATCATATAATAGTATGTTTCAAACTGATCCAATTTATGGAGGACAGTGGAGGAAGATTACCCAGATATACTTACTTATCACTTGCCAGTGCTCTACAGCACTGGCTCTCAAACATCTCCTGCCATGACCCACTTTAGAAGTCCCCAAAAAAGGTCACGCCCCACAACCCAGAATTTCTGTCATTAAAGAATCTAAGCTAAATGCGATCCTGGGAGGAAACATAACTCCCTTTGGGGTTGCATCAAGAAGGGCAACTAGTTTATAAAGACTGCCAAATCAAACATACGGAGGTACCTGCTGTGGCGACTCCCTGTGAATAAGGGAGCAGCTGGAGTAGCGTCTTCTTCTTCTAATAGTGTGACAGCACTTGTGTTAGCATTGGTTGTTGGACCTGCATTTTGCTTTAGGTCCTGATCCATGGCTTCTCTCATCTCATATTGGAAACCCTTTCAGCTGCTTGGCAGTAGTCTCATGTAGTGTTCGGCCTATTTGTAGCCCCATTTGGTTTGCCCTCAACGTATTAATAATACATTTTGTCCTAGTGAAACTTGTTGCTGTGTGAGTCTTCCTTCTTTGACATTTGGTGACAAGGCATGCAATAGTATCTGCAAACAATTATTTGCCTGTAAAAAGTCTTATTTATTCTCCTTAATAGAACTTTTTTTTAACATGTTTGTCCATGCCAAAGCTCCAGTGGCTCCTCACTTCAACAGCGTGACCCGCCCAACATTTCAAAAACAAATGCTCTGCACTTTTAATTGGATACAGTTACTGACAGCATTTCCTATAGATGATTTATAATGCATAGGCATGAATTACATTATGTACAGCAAGTCCCCACTGATGCCAGTCTTCATGGTGAAAGTAATTAATAAAAAATGTACAAACTACACCAAGAAAAAGAACACTCCGTTAATTAACCCTTGCACTTATTAAATCATTTGCGGACCCGAACCTACAGTATTACCTAAACAGAAGTTTAGATAATACTTAAAATCATGTTCAGTGCTTTCTGGTTTACTGGCGCAGCTTTTACAATCCTTACGGTAGTGGTGAAGTGTCCAAGGAAACCCACAGACCAATTGCATGCGAGTTTGGCCATACCACGGCCGGTAAACTTTGTAACAAAGCGAGGAATGATGAGAGTTTGAAAGAGGTTACCCAGGAAACGACAAAAATAGAAACACAGTGACACATAGCAAGAGATACAGCTCGGGGAGACAGAGGAAAGGATGAACTGATGGCTGAGACTGGCTCTGACTACATTCAAGCCCAGGCTTAAAATTCTGGCAGGACAAGCAAGAGCTCACTTCTCTCACTGAGCACAAAATACATATGTGATTGCCTTAAAATGCTCAGTTATTAAGAGCTCAGATTTAAAATCTTTAAATAATTTGAGACGGTTGAGTCCAGATGTGAAACATAAAAGAATGTAAATCAAACTTTTGAACAATTTCTTTTTTTCTGAAGTTAGTCATTGTGAATGTACAGTTGTCATGTTTTATAGGCTCTTATTTTGGCATGTCATCTTACTTTTACTCAGTAAATGAGAGAACATTATACGTAAGAAATTAGACATACATGTTCAGCTCTTTGTCTCATGACATATAATGTCAAAAAGTACTTAAGACTAAATTAATTTCATCTGATAGGTAATTCAATGCATGCAGATGTTGATGCAACTACTTAGCTACTATATATATATATATATATATATATATATATATATATATATATATGGACTGTGAACAGCACGCACTTTTTGCACTGATGTAGTCGATGTAGTTGTCAAATGGGCTGTACACTGCAGTCAGCTCTTTCCCAAACACCCACATACTTTGAAGAGGAACTTCAGTTGTGTGGAATGACTTCAGATAGACACGGGGTACAAAATAGATCACACTAAAAAAATGAATGTCATTCTCTTTCTTTATGTAAGACTCTTAAAAAACAAAAACAAGCTTAAAGCAAGATTCCACCATTTCTCTGACATAACTGGTGAAAATACTAAAAAGCTGAACACAGTCACACTGACATGGCTTAAATGTGCAATCTTTTAATGCCGACGATTTCATGTACACGCTACTATTTAAGGTATCACAGCAATGACTCATGACTTGCTTGTGATTGTCTTTGCTGCTGTTGTCCTCAGTGACTGTAATAATGCCAGCTTGGCAGTAGGGAGTCATAAAAAATGTGTAAAGTTACCTATGCTGCATTTTCTTTTACTGCTTACATGTGTGCATCCTTCACATTTCTGCTTGTATTAACTCTGATAACCACGAGCTAATTAGGTGGAAAGGTTCCACGGTTCACTTTGGACCAGACTAACGTGAGTCTTCATGGACTGACGTTAAGATTTGGTGCACATGGTGACTTTAGCGAGTGTGTGTTCAGAAAATTCCCAAGACTTTCTGAAGGCCTTTAGCATCCTAGAATCTACTGTTTGCTGAAGTAAGAAACTAAATTTTTTACGCTGTTTTCACTCATCTCTTTCTTTTAACCAACTAGTCGTTAATTGCTAAATATTATATATATATACATATATATATATATA